>SNQJ01S0299858.1:0-10391 GCA_010110895.2 Picea sitchensis
ATATCTTCAAACTAATTTGATTTATAATTTATATTGCTTAATATTGTTGTGGCAAGCTCTGGATTTAGTTGAAGGCTCTCTATTGGCGATTATGAGATCTTGGATATCTTAATATTTTCAGCATGCAAGTGATAGAATAAATTCTCACTTTCTGAGATATCTATATCGTGATTTTCAGTATCTGGGGTTAAGATGGATATAGGTTGGTTAGAGAATATAACAAACTGTTGCAAGTCAAAATTCTTTTAACTTTTGTAAATTTATAAAAATTTCAATAATATTTTATAATGTTTCTAAATAAATATTTTTTAATCAAAATATTATAAATAAATAATATTTTTTTAATTTTTAAATATTCAAAATTCTATATTTTTGATTGGTCAAAATGATGAAGTGACTAATATCCTTGATTGAAGGTGACAATTAACTACAAAAATATAATAATAAAACATTTTTTTTTTTAAATTCACAAATAACAATTTAATAATTGAAATTGCAAGTAATGGTTTTTTTGGTCATTCAAGTAGCCATAATAAATGATGTAATAAATGTAAGGATAATTTGGGTTTTTCCATTTTGTGTGATCCCCATGAGTTCATGAATTTTCATTTAAAACATGAATCTTTCTCTCCCCTCCAAATGTACAGACACGATCACCTCCACCACAATGTTTACTCTAGGGTTTTGTTTTTCAAGTGTGGGTTTCGTTTTGCATCAATAATAGTTTGAATAGTATAATTGATTGTTGCTAGCTTCAACCACCATTTATGAGGCATGTACTTATTTAGGACCTTTCTTGATATCTGAATGATAGTTTGTTAGTTATAAATGATTTCTTGGCCCATGCCACTCTTGAAGCTATGATTAATGAGAACCCGAGTTTTTCAATGAGCCAATACTAGCATTTTTATTGAATCCGAAGAAGATGATGGTGCTGACCCATCTAAGCTTGCACAACGTTGAGAAGGTTTTGAATTTACATGCTCTAAACTAGACACATACATAAGCATGCATTAATGAGAAATGAATTGAAAGCCTTATGTTGTTGGGTTTGGGCAGTAACCGGATCAGAGAATCATGTTCAATGTTTTGAAACTCAGACGTGGCCTTTGAATTGGTTGATGGTCAACTTGGATTTGGACTAGGACTCAATTGGATCGATCTAATTTCAATGACTTGGTTTACTAAAAAATACATAAAATATTTAAATTTTAATGAAAAAAATTATATTTTAAAGATTCCAAATCATGATTACAAAAAATTATTGAAACTTTGAGAGAAAGCATTATGAATAAATGAGCAAGAAGATTTAAATGACAAACATAAATAACAATCATTGTTCCACCATTTCTTATATTGGGATCCTCATTATTAGTATCACTCATTGCCTCTTGTTTAGCCTTGGCCTCTACTTATTCTCTAGAGACATTAGCGAAGACCTCCTAATTTTGATGAAATGACCTAATTGAAGCCTTATCATATGGTAGAAAAAACTGAACATGCCTAATCGATGATTTTGGTATGAGTGAAAGGTACATTTTTGCTAAGGAGTTCAACAATCAATACCAACAACATCTAGGTACATAAAGGGCTTGGTGCTCTTGATTAAATGCCAATCCCATACCCTCATATGTGATAGAATCCAACGAAAATGTTGCAATCCTACCAATCCTAAAATCCTAAAAACTGTCAAGTCCATTGGATTTTGAATGGGATACAAAATTCTACTTTCTCCATATGAAGTCCGATGATATTGGAACCACTCTCAAACACCAAAGAATTAATGGTAATGTTACAAATTTAAGTAAAAGTTGACATTTCCTTTATCTTTCCTTTGTATCCTTTTACTTTAAGAATTTAACATTACCATTAATTGCCAACATTTTCTGTCAAACCCTTTTAAAGAAAAATTTAAGTTTGCATGTTGTTGGGGTCTACACTGGCCAATCAAGCCTTGACTCAGTCGATTCAATACCAAATCGGTAGATCGAGTCAACAAGAGTGCGTATTCAAAGCAATTTGGGGTTGGCTCGATCAACTCGACCGAGTTCGAGTTTGAGTCAATCGATTTGGAATACACTAACCATGTTAGGAAGGATTTGGCAATAAATTCTTAGGGTTTGGTTATAGCTTCCAAACATCGAATCATCTCAGCGTGCTATTAATGAGAAAACAATGTAAGTTAGTGATTTTTTATATAGTTGAGGTTTTTGAGATGGAGCCCTAATCTCCTAGGTGCATTGGCCATGGCAGGTCTGATCTAATCCATTACCATGCTATATGTTTGAACCCAAATTTGGTAGATAGCCTGCATTTTCCCAAGACGAAATGACTCTTGTTGCTGCTATAATCAGAGGTTTGGAGAAAAGTAAATTGTTTTTTTCATATAGGTGTAGGCCTCAGGCAGGAATTGATCCTAGGGTTGATAAAACAACAAAACTAGCGGAACACATATTATCTTGTCACAAGTCGTTCACTATGAGGACTGCCATTGACATGATCCCCTCTTTTTGACACTACAATGGTGTTGACGCTGGAGCTGGCCATAGTGTGCTAGAGACTTAAGCGACCAAGAACAATATGTTGGATGGCTTGAGTCTTCTCGACCAAGCTCTCTAGAAAATTAACACCGATATCAAGGACCACTCTATGTGCCTAACATGGAAGGACTTGACTTTTATTGTCACCAATGCCAAAGGCGAGCTGCATAGATTTCTCCAAGGCTTGATAGGGATTACTCACAGTTGCTATATTATGGCCATCATGGGGCCCTCTCAAAATCTACTCTTCTTAACACTTTGGTATGTGGTTTATTTGTTTTTTTCTCATGGGTGAGAGTTAGTAGCTAATAGAATCTTACCTACATGTTTCAAATAACTTTCTTAAATATATTGTTTATTTTTCAAATTTCATTTTTTTAAAGGTGGAAGTTAGTAATTAATATAATCTTAGCACCAAGTTTTAGGTGATTTCAAGTGGTCCATAGTTAGTGAAAACTATATAATTAATATAACTCCACCACCAAATTATAGGTCTTATGAGTAAAATGCTATTGTTCTAGTGAATTCTGACATAAATTTGATTCAAGTGATATAAAGAATTTCAAAATCCTTGATGGTTTTAATTTGTGGTGTGAATTATTAATGGTTTTCACCCAGAACATTGAGTAGCTCTTGCTTTAACAAATAACAAATTGTGATGTAAAGTTTTAATGTTCTTTTTTTTTTAAATTTTCAAAGTATTGTAATTTCTAATGTAACAATAGGAGAAATAATTTGGAGTATTATAGAGTTTTGGTTAACTTAATTATTTTTAATATCTAAACATATCTTAAATGTTGAAGATTGCCTTGTTTACAAAACCTAAGGATAAAGAAATGTCTACAATGTATAAATAGGTATAAAGAAATGTTTGCAGTGTATAAATAGGGGATATAGATGCTCTCACATGCTTTAGAGGTTTGACCAACAACTAATGTAAAGTTTAATTATTTGAAAAATAGAGAATAGATATGCTCTCACATGCTTTAGATATTTAGCTAACGACGAATGTAAAGTTTAATTATTTAAAAATATTAAATATCAAATATAAAGTTTAATTACTTGGAAAATTTACTTTGTAGTTTAATTATTTGGAAAATAAAGGATAGATATGCTCTCACATGCGTCAAATATTTAGCTAACCACAAATGTAAAGTTTAATTATTTAGAAATATCAAATATCAAAAGTTCAATTGTTTGGAAAATTTAATATTTAGCTAACCACGAATGTAAAGTTTAATTATTTAGAAATATCAAATATCAAAAGTTCAATTGTTTGGAAAATTTACTTTGTAGTTGGTAACCTTTAAAAAAAAAAATTATCAAAAAATTTATCAACGAATCTTGCGAGGGAATTGATGTTATGAATAAAGTGTTAGAAAACTAGCCACACCTTCTTTATTCTATACAATTTACAACAAATAATTCAAAATATTTATCAACGAATCTTGTGAGGGAATTGACTTTATGAATAAAGTGTTAGAAAACTAGCCACATCTTCTTTATTCTATACAATTTTCAACAAATAATTCAGGTATGTTTCCAACAATTATCAAATGAGAAATGGATCTAGAACATACCTTTTAAATATCGAAGATTCGACTTCGTCAATGTAATCCAAGCTCCATCGTGAGGCTTATGGAGAAATATCTACAAAGAAACATAGGCCAACGAAGACGAGAAAAACAGAGTCTACTTGATATGAAACTATGTATGTGATCAAGGAATCATACAATATGGACAAATAAGATTCATATAGGAAAGAAAAGTATATATGTATTAAAGAATGTGGAAGAAAGATACAACCAGATGCCTTGATGTTGTCAAGTTCCTTCCAATAGCTCCTTGCTTCCCACACACTTCTACTCCACGGATTCTGAAACTATAGATCTGATAGCTACTCACAATCTATCTTGACAAAGCAAAGATCAAATCCAACATACAAGCTCCAAATACTCCAAGCTACAAAACTCAATAACAAGCCAATCTCAAAAGATAACTTTTTCCATGACAACTCCTCTCCTTTTATAAGCTGAAGAGGATAAGGTGAGGAGGTTAGGATAATCCCACTAAATCATGAAATCGAGTAAGATCCAAACCGCTCGGAGGCCACCTCACCATAGAAGCTTCTTCTTCTAGAAGCATCGAGAAGACACTTGTTTTTCCCACGTACATGGATTTCCTCGCCCTAGCTATAGTGCAGCCTGTAGAAATCAGGCATTTCCGCACCCTAGCTATAGTGCAGCCTGTGGAAACTACATAGCCTAACTTTAGTACAACCTATGGAAATCAGGCATTTTCGCACCTTGTGTATAGAGCAGTCTACAAAAATCCTCTTTAATAGGGTTTTTACAAAGGAAAATACAACTTCTTCTCTCAGGAAAAGTTCTTCTCCCTTCTTTCTTCATGAATTCTGGCCATTGACCCCTTTGAAGGAAACAGATAGGTTTACATCATTAACGGTCATAAGGGTGACGAAAATAATGTGTAACATGGATTCACCACGCATTGGCTTAGTGCATAGGTTTTGGAGGCATGAGAAGCCTTTTGTATATACAGTATGTTATAATGCACAACGGTGTAAGTTTGTGAGGGTGGCGGCACTGAAAGAAGAGTGTGCGCAACCCAGATGTCCCGCACACACTAGTTTAGTGCATAGACTTTATGTTTTTTGGGATGGTGATCCTGGATACAATAGATTAGTACTGTGGTACTGATAATGTAAAGGTAATCAGATGAAAATATAATGAAATACATCTCTGTGGAAAATCGATCACATAAAAGAGTTCAGGGGGATAACTCCATTAGCTGAGGTTAAGGGGGCTAGGTTAAAGGGGCTTGAACCCAAAAAGTAATATTATATTAATATTTCTTTAAAAAGCATAAAACAAGGATATATTATTTTATCCTAAGTCCCAAGTGTAACATACCCCGACCACCAACAAGCCGAGGGATGCCACTACTCAGACACTTAACTTAGTTCTGACAACATGTTGTAACACACCCAGTATTTAACTGAGCTATGTCACATAACTTTTTCTCTTTTATATACATATATACACACACAGACATATATACATATTGACTGCATGCAATTAAACATATACATACAATGCTCTAGCGGAAGCTTCTTATATAAAGAATAAACAAACAGTTACATTCTGTAAATATACAATTTCAGATTGAATTAACATCAAACACAGTCATGCAGCGTATACAGGGGTATACCCTAAACATATGGACAACTATGCTCACACAAACTATAAAATCCATAAAATAACACATAAATGACAATGCTTCATATAAACTCATCACATAATTGATACTTGTCTTAGTGAGAATTTTACCAACTGCGTGCAGACCGTCCACGAACCTCCCAACCTTAGACTACACTGTTCATCACTCTCAACAGTGAGTCACCCTCAAGCTGGGACTAGACTCCAACCAGGAAAGGGATTCCTAACCAAGCTATAGGTTCACGGTCAACCGGAAAGACTCCCTCTCAGGTACTCACTCAACCACAACCTACAACCTCTCCTTCCCCACATGCCTGTCCCACCCAAGGAAGTGTGCCCCTTCTCTGCTCAACAGTCCTTTGGTTGCCCCACTTCCCTTCCAGGGCTTCAACAACAGGCCAAACCGAAAGTCTCAGAGCATTGTAGCTGCATTTTAGCACCTTCAGGAATCGATCCTCAACAATTATCCCACTCAGAGAATTGTTCACGGGCTTGACAACCCTCCTCTTCAATCTTGCTCCTAAGCTGACAGGAACACCAACAGGAATGGTTATCGATCTGGTCTGGGTACGGTGGTAGGAAGATACAAGGTAGCTCCAGGATTCACGAAATGTATTATGGATACTGGTTCTTTGGTTGCAAGAAAAATGGTAAGGTTCCCCCTCTACAATGGTCGATCTCCCCCAAAGGAACTAAGTCTCGGCAATAAGTATGCATGTCTCCAACTTGACACTTGTCACATTGGAAGCTCCTCTCATACACTTGTCCCCAAATAAAATGGGCTATTCAAACAGCCTCTGTACATGTGCCCATTTTCTCTCAGGGATATGCTACATCATGCTGGTGTCTAGATGAGATCCTAATGATGTTGGAGTCAAAGGCCACCATAATTCCAGTGTTTTATCATGTGAAGCCCTCTGATCTTCAGTGGATGCATGGCAAAGATGGATTGTATGCTCGAGCCCTACGGACACTAGAAGAGAAGAGGACGTATGATCCTTTGATTCATAAAGAGAAGCTGCGACACGACCCAGGCACTGTTAAAAAATGGAGAAAATCTCTTTCGGAGGTTTCTCTCATAAGCGGTTTCGACCGAGAGGCGTTTAACAGGTAACTGCTCAAAACTTCCCTTTCGGTAAATTTGTATTACCTTATGTTGGATAGATATGCACGTCTTTTATCACTAGTTATTTCTATTTTCTCGTGAATAATCAGTGAGGGGGCCTTGTTAGATATGGTGGTTGAGAGTGTGTTGAGAAAGGTGAAAAAAAAAACCATTGAATGTAGCCAAATATCCAACGAGTTTATGGCCACGAATGAATACACATCACCATAATTACTAAAAGAGCAGTTTCATTGTTCAATAAATATTAGTTTGTATCTTTCTTCCCTAGAAGATTAACAAAAAGATGGATAAAATGAGAAATATAAGAGTCACAATGTTTAAAGATGTGTTTGTTTTAAATGATAGGAAGGGAGCAAGAGCTCATAATCTTTTTATTTGGATATGAAGTTTATATGTTAAAGACAATAAGAGTGGAGAAGTTGGTGATCACAAAGATTGAATGGACATGTTATATGCGAAAGCCAATTCGTCCCTTTGGAAATTTTGTTGGGTTCCATCTTGTCCTTTGCATGCTTTTGTATAGATGAAAGTTGAGATTGTACAATCCAGAGTTTACAGATTATATATCTCTTAAAAGATTTGGGAGTAGTTTAATTAGGGAAGAGATCTTGTTTTCAGGAAAAAAAAATGGTCTTGAACCTGGTCAGATTTTCAGGGATAGTCTGAGTTTTGCATGGATTTCGGAATCTTATTTCAGGGGTTTTGCCCCATTTTAAACTAACCCAAATGTTTTAGATTAACCTATTAACCTAAAATTTAAAACTGCACCGTTGGAAAACCCACCACAAAACTAACTCCACTGGAAAGATTGCTCCCTAGTTAACTCACTCCAAAGATTTGTGTATGAGCGTCAAGATGTAAGTAATCCATCTATATTCAAAGTGGCTAACACTATGCACCTTTTAAAAATTTTAAACATTAAGCGATAGGTGTTGGGAGTGAACTTTGTATATTTGCTCAATTTTGGATGAAGAATGAGCACTTATATGTTCCAACTTCTGAGGAGAACCGATGGTGCATGATTTCACCGAGTGAAAGTTCGTATGCGCTACACTATGTTCTCGTTTTCTTGAATTCGAGTCACGTTGTGCAATAGAGAGACGTACAATGTCTAATTACCCAACCCAATCGGTGGGTGTTTATATATATATATCTGAACAACAAGAGGCGTTTTACATTACAATCCTCCCTCGAATATATCCGCCCTTTCGAAACTCTCAACTAGGGTCCTCAGCTATTTGTATCAATCTCATCTACCATAGGAAGCCTTTTTATTTAGGATTCTATTTTTCTATTTAGGATTCTATTTTCCATGGTTCAATATATCTTGGAGAGTCAAAATGTTTATTGTTCAATTAAGAAATAATTCCCATCAATTTTATTGTGAAATTAGGCATTGGAATTGACCAAAGGAAGCTTGGGAAGAAAGGGTGTGTATGTTTTGTACTTTTAAAAAAGTGGAAACATAAAAACATTTCATTTTAAATTGTTAAGCCTTCAAAGACAATAGAGACAACTATGTAAGTATCTTGACAACTAGCTCTTGGAATAATTTATTCAACTAGGGGGCAGTGGAAAAATTGGGCGCTCTCATCATCAAGTTGAACATAAAAAATGCTAAAATATATAAATCTGTAAGACGGTCTGTCTCATAGACTAGTGTTAACCTAGTAGACGTTAAAAATAATTTATTTCTTATTTCTATGACAAGGCAATTACTACACCCTGTTCATTAATCATAGAGGGCGAGACACTTTCCCTAATTTGGTTGTGTTAGTTTTATAATTATTACTTACAAATTATAAATTTATTCATTAACCATAGAAAGCTAAACACTTTCTCTATAGTTTTAAACTATAATGTGGTTATGGTAGTTTTATAATTATTACTTACAAGTTATAAATATAAAGGTAGAAATGTTCTGTAACTAAGATTTAAAGAAAGGAGATTTTTTGGTGTTTCCTCTTAAATAAATAAAATGTTCTGATTCTATAATGTGTAAATTAATAGAATGTTACTTGCACTTACAGTTTAATGGATCCTTTAGCACTATCATGCTTGCCTTTTCACTTCTGTCCACCTCCAAAAATGTCGCTCCCTTTTCTTTGGCCATGTTTTCCTTACATCGGTGTGGGCATTTCCGTTTATGTCCACTCCCTGACCTAGCAGTTTCAAATTACGTGGAAATGTCGGTAAATTAGTTGCATATCAAATTCAATCCCTCCATATTATTTTGCAGCATATTATGTAGACTCGAGTCCCTGGATCGATGGATCGCTGCATATTAAATTTGATTGATCACTGGATCGCTGCATATCAAATTCGCTTGATCTGGATCGCTGCATATCATATTCGTTGGATCGTTACATATCAAATTCGTTGGATCCCTGGATAGCTGTATTGCTAGATGGCTGCATCATTGTGGAATCATTAGCTAGATCGTTGGGTTGCTGGATCATTGTAGGTAAAAATTTATAGCGCCATGGGATTTGTGCTATGCAAGATTAGTGCCATGGGGTAAAAATATATTCTGTTCTGTAAGTTTGTGCTATGCATGGGATTTGTTCAGCAAGATTAGCATGTTAGACATCTCTCCTAACGTATACCAAAGATGTTTCTCTAATTAGGCAATGTATTATGGTCTCACTGAGCCCAGGACAGCTCAGGTACCTCATTTAACCCCAAAGTTTTATCGCAGCTCTTGCCTGCATTCATGCCCGATTCTCACCATTCAATTGCAGTGCATGAGATGATTCATATATGTTCATTTGTTCATATTTAATCCAATTACCTCCCTTCACACTCCCATTCTAGCATTTGTTTTATCAATGGTATTACTCCATCCATTCCTTCCTTGTCTGTTCAATTTCACAAAGATAGAGAAATAATATTGTCAATTGAGATCTTGTTACACTTCCTTTCTCTGAGATCTTGTCACAGTGCCTTTCTCTTTAACGCTCATTTATTTACCATTGATCACCGGTGATTTCTTAGAAATGATTAAGAGCTTTAGTTGGTTATATGGCTCGGTCTGTAATTACCCAATTTGTTTTGCTAGAGACATTGAAAAAACAATAATGCATATTTATCTATAATGTATATTTATCTGTTTTGGACCCTTGCGTGTCTATTTCTTAAACACGACCAACATCTTCACACGCTTCCAAATTGATATCTCGGATCACCATTTCTTAATTACACTCGTATATGTCTATTATATAATATTCCACATGGAATGAACAATCCAACTTCTTTCTCGCCATGGTATCCCTTGGCAATCAATGAGGCTACCGACTTTAAAAGCTATATATTAATATAAGGAAAGCATTTTAAAAAGAGGAGAGATGAGAGATGAGTGAGCATAGGTCTAGGTCTTGAAAACAATAAGCCACCAAAGTTGCAACGCAACTAAACCTTTAAATGTATTTCTTTTAATTTCTCCCATGCGTGCTCTCACGAAACGAAGGCGCGATATGACTCCAACACTAT
>SNQJ01S0299859.1:0-10391 GCA_010110895.2 Picea sitchensis
TTGCATATATCTCTGATGCTTTAGTCTTGAAATGTTCCCTTTCAATCACTTGATTAGTAATTGAAATGATTTTATCTTGCAGAGATTTATTTTCATTGCCCAGCCTTTGCACTTGTTCTTGAGTAACCTGTATCATGTTTTTTTGCCTCATCCAAATTTTCATTTAACTTCTGGATTTCTTGGATGTATTTGAGTCTAGCCTGTTCTAGACCTCTTTGTATTCCCCAGCCAATAATTTTTTCATTCTCCTTTAATCTGTCCTGCAGTTGCATAATTTCCCGATCATTTTTCTCTATCATAGTGGTTAGATTTCCTACCGAGTACATGTTGGCTGATGCTATTGCACCCATGGTTCCTGTTAACTCTGTAGTGAATTCTCCTTCATTTAGTTTCTTTCCATCAATGATACTTTTATGTTTTTTTATCATTCTTTCCCTTACAGGATGTAATTCTTGTTT
This sequence comes from Picea sitchensis, assembly GCA_010110895.2. Taxonomy (NCBI): domain Eukaryota; kingdom Viridiplantae; phylum Streptophyta; class Pinopsida; order Pinales; family Pinaceae; genus Picea; species Picea sitchensis. The sequence goes on from SNQJ01S0299859.1 coordinate 459, forward strand.
CAAGACAGATCTTCGTTTTTTACTGAAAAAATAATCAGATGAAGGGATTTCATCTCTGGTGATTGGATCTAAATAACTTACATATAGAACCCCTTCATGAGGGGTTCCGAAAGTAGATTGAAGTGGATTCAATGCTGTAATAGGACTGCCTAGTTCCTGTGAAGTTGTTCCCCCAACATTTTCTGGAATATCATCCAGGTCTATTGGGCTTGTTTCTATTTCTTTTCCCTTTTCTGTCTGTGTTCCTTTGGCCTGAGAATCCTCTGTATTCTGAGGAGGTGTTTCAGAATCTTTCAATTTATCTTTGTCACTTGCATTATACTGAATAATGGTTTCAAACCCCGGAGGAATTGTTTCTTTCTCTTTTGCTGATGTTGACATTTCGCCTTGTAAGATCTTTGGCAGACATTGTCTTCTATTCCTTTGAAAAGATGCAAACCCCACCTGTGCATTAGGTGACAAGGTTTGCACTCTGCTCTGAACTTCCTCATAAGATTTAGCATTTCTAAAAACATCATCATAGACTAAGACTTCATGTTCATATGCTTTCAAACCACATTGTGTGAAATGTCGACTGATTATTTGGTATGGGTCGTGTTTCCTGTGCTCTATATCTACTAATTTCACTTCATCCATTGATTCGGCTTCTTCTTTAGTATGGCCTATGTTTAATAAAACTAATTTTCCTAGATAAACAGGAAATGATGGCCATGTCTTTTTCTGTTGAGCTTTTAATTCTAGCCCAATACCACCATTCACTAACTGATAAGCCACTTCTCTGCATATCAACCTATCTGGTAAAATTTTTGGGAGTGCATGAGGCGGAATGGAACATCCATAAACCCTCACATGGGAAAAAATTTCCTCGATGAACCAATCAACGACTGTTTTGAGGTTTTCTATAATGGTATTAGAAATACGAGGGGGTTCGCATCCAAGGAATAATTTGTGTAGAGGGATTACAAGATACCAGATATATAAAATATGCTGAATAGAAACGAAATGCTAGAAATAACAGAATAACAGTAAAATATCCAGCATAATCTTCACAATACACAGAAATGATATACGAAATAGCAACAGAAATAGCACTTGAACAGAAATAGCACTTGATTTAGATAGCAATGTTCACAGGACTCTTCGAGGGGGAAACCTCCAATCGAGCAATGCTCTCCTCTTCAAGGAGGAAACCTCCAACAGAGCAATGCTCTGTTACAATAATCTCCTTGCTAGGGTTTTCATACCCTCGTTTCTTATTTATACTAAATATTTCAATCAAAATAAGATCTAGAGGAAGATCTCTAGAAGAGCTTCTATTAGGTCTTCTTACATCCGCCTTATTCTATTTTATTGAAAGACCATTAATATTGACCTTTATTATATCTCAACACATTGATCTACATATAAAAGCGTGGGTTAGGACCTTTAACATGTTCCTCTAAAAGAAACTTTGTCCTCAAGGCTTGAGATGTGGAAACCGGCCAGTAATGAAGTTGGTTCCCAAGTGGCATCCATTGGAATTGTATCTTTCCACCGGGTATAATTTCCTGATGGTTCGGCCGACGAGGAGACGCCCGGGTCCAAAACTACTCCGGGTTGTAGCCAAATGGATCCTTCTTCAAACCAACCTTCCAGAATTAGCCGAAGGTTGGTTTGAAGTTGGCACCGGTTCCAATCACCTTCTTCGCTGTGAGACATGAAAAACAGATGTAGCTTCGAATGACCGGGCAGAGCTAACTGACATGCAACTTGTCCCACATGCTTTAGAACTGCGTAAGGGCCATAAACTTTGGGTCCTAGCTTCATTAATCGCCGCCTTTGAGGGAAGTTTGTTTATATGATTGCAAAATTAAACACCTCGATCTCCTTCTACAAATTGTCGCTCCGAGCGACCTTTGATCCTCATGGTCGCTTCATTCTGTTCTCGTCCATGACCAAGTTCTCTTTAAGGGTACGGCGGATATCCGCTTGGATCGTAAGTGTTTGGCTCCATCGCCTGGTCCTTCGAGGTACCCCGTAAGTAGGAGAGAACTGACGGTGGCTTCATCCATACACCGCTTCAAAAGGAGTCATGAGTATCAGATGGTATGTAGTGTTGTACCACCATTCGCCAGGGTAACCATTGCCTAATCGTGTTGTTTTTCCGATGGAAGCACCCGACAGGTTTCCAAACACTTGTTGATGACTTCCGCTTGACCATCTGTCTAGGGATGATAAGTCGAAATAGATGCAAATTGTGTGCCTTGTAGCTTTGTTTTGAAGTTCCTACAAAAATTGTTTGGTGGTGCTGGGTCTCGAACAAACAATAGATTTTGGCATGCCATGAAGTTTGACAATATTATCCATGAAAACTTGTGCCACCATGGATGCAAGAATGGGTGGAAAAGACACAAAAATGGGCATTTGGAAAGGCTGGACGAATTTCACCACCATTATCAATCGATGACCCCCGATTGGGTAATGCTCAGAATAAAAATCCATAGATATATCCTTCCAAATATCGTGGGGAATTGGAAGCGTTGAGGTATTCGATTTGACTATTTCTTCCCTTGTTGCGCAGATACATTCAGCCACAAACTCACAGATGTCCTGTTTCATACCAACCCGTAAAAGGAATGTTTAACTCTGCCATATGTTTTAGTGAACCCTGAAAGCCCCGCCGGTAAGTGTGGTAGCATGAAGCTCCGGAGTACTGTGGATTTAAGTTTGGATTGCTTTCTTAAATACAAATGAATTTTGTATCGAAGCTCATCCTGCCAAGAGTACCTCGGGAGCCTCATGCCTTTGTTCTTCGGGCCACGAATTAGATGCAAACTTTGGGTCTTGCGCCTATTCTGGTAATGTTTCTGCTCAATCCGCCGGGTACACGAAGGAAAGAGAAAAAGGATCCTTCGTCTTCATATTTCCGTGATGCATCCGCCACTACATTATCATTTCCCTTCTTGTGCAAATTATCCTTACAATCATAGCCAAAGAGCTTATGACCCATTTTTGTTGCTCCCGGTGAGGAAATCGCGACCTGCAGTACTTGAGGCTGATGATCTCATCATTCTTAATTTGGAGTCGTTGCCTCAAGAGATAAGGACTCCATAATTCAACTGCATAATGGCCAACATTTCTTTTCATAAATAGGTTTACCCATATTATTTTCAGACAGTTGTTTGCTCAGAAGGCCAAAGGTCGCACCTCTTGCATAAGGACAACACCAATTTCACCGAGCGTCGCATTCCAACACAAATGTCTTTAGAGAGTCCGGGAGAGCCGTAACTGGGGTACATGGCCATCTTCAAAGTTTGAAAAGCTGATCGTGGTATCAACCAAGTGAAGGAGTTCTTCTATGAGAGTCGCCAAAGGTGCCGCAGAATCTTTCCATAAATTCTTGACTTAACTTGGCGATAATATCCCGTGATACCCAAAAATCCACGTTGTGCTTTTGAGAGTCTTAGGGTGCCACCAATCTTGCATGGCTTCAATCCTTTTTGGGTCCACCCTGACACTATCCTTGCCCACTAGATGACCCAAGTATTCGAATTTCTGATGCACCAAAAGCACATTTGACCTGCTTGAGGAAAAGCCGGGGTGGCCGAGCGAAAGGGTTGAGGACTTTATCCACATGAGTCGATGGTCTTTCCATGTCTCAAGTTATATATGAGGATATCAAAGAAAACTAGGAAAAAATGACCTAAGAAAAAGGCTTAAAGACATGGTTCATGAGGCTCTGAAGGTGGAGGGGCGCTACACAACCCAAAGGAATGACCAAAATTAGTGGCCCTCATGAGTGCGAATGGCCATCTTAGGAATGTCGGACCCTTTCATATGGATCCGTGATAGCCCGAGTTAAGATCAAGTTTGGTGAAGAATTGGGCACCACTACTCCGTGGAGGTCGTCAATGACCGGGATGGGGAATTTGTTCATGGTGAGTTTATTGAGGGCACGGAAGTCGTGACATGCCAAGAAACTTCTTTCTTTAAGACCATGATGACCGAAGAGGAGTAAAGGATCGTACTAGGACGGATGACTCCGCAAGCAGAGTTCCCGACCATTTTTTCAATTTCCTCATTCTTCCAAGTGGGTGGCTATATGGACGAGCGTTGGGGGAAGGTCAGGGACAAGGAATGGAATGATCATGGACACCCGGAAGGGGAGTCCTTGGGGAGTGGAGGCATCAGTTTGATGTTTGGGACAAGATGGCTTGGAGATACTGGGGCAATGGGTCATTCGGGTGGCTTGAATGGCATGGAGTTGGCTATGACACCCGAATGACATCTTTTGAGCAATTCTCCATGGATGAGAATCGATGATTTCAGGAGAACCCATAGCGATGCCTTGAAATTTATATTTTAGGTCAGCCTTTGTCACTGTATGGTTAAGTTTTTGAAAGTCCGGCGAGAATGGGACCTGTTGTTCGAGCCATTCTCGCACTACACAATGTCACAAATTCCTCCATGTCAATAGCAAACATATGAGATTTGAGGGTTAGGTCACCTATTTGGAGAAGCAGATTTTCACGTACTTCCACATTTCATATAGAGCCCCCATTGGCAATCATGATTTGGAAATTATTAACAAAGATGGACATAGCAAAGCAATTTCTAACATACGGGCGATGAATAAAGTTGTGGGTGCCGCCACTATCAACCAAGATGATGACTTTCTGCGTTTGATATAACCGATTAGCTTGAGAGTTTAAAGTGAAGAAGCCGTGAGCATTGAGGAAATGATGGGTTCTTTCCTTAGGGTCTAAGGAGGGTTTCATTTCTAAGTCTCGGTGATCTGGAACGGGGAAGCAATACCATCGCCTCTTTTGAATTATCCTCGTAGATGGCCATAAAGAGCTTTTCTCGTTAAGCATTTGTGTCTTGGGAAATATTTGTCATCATTAGCTATAACAAGAGGGGCCTTTTGAGTTGTCTTTCAGCGATTTCAGCCCGGGTCATTTTTTTGATTTTTAAGGGAGCAGAGGGGAGAGGGGTTTGCCGTTTAGGTGCGGGAAAAAATTAAGGCTTACGGTTTTGGAGGAAACAATTTGTTGTGCTTCTTTTTGGATTTTGGTGAAGTTTCCACCCAAGTCGTAGGTCGAGCCATGAGGACATGGGCCCTAACCTCCTCCTTTTGAGGCCACTGATGAAGACTCGCGAAGAAGGCATCGTCACTATGCCCTCCACCAAAAGCCGACGCCAAAATGCAGCTAAGAAATTCCCGACCGCGGCCTCGATTAAGCCTAATTTTGTCAAACGCCCAAAATGGTTGGTGTCAAGTATCAAAGCGCTCATAAAGCTCAAGAACACCAATCCAAGCAATATATCTCGATGGAAGTTTTTCTCTATTGCCACCATTGCCAGTTTGATCGAGATGGAGAACAATTACACGAAGTTTGGCCAAGCCATCGTGATGTTGTAGAGAGAGAACACGTTCCTTTGTGTGACCTACAACTGAGCCATCAAATTTAGTGGACATCCACCCGCTGAAGGCGTCGTGATATGTCCTTTTGAAAAATGATGTGGTTGGAAAGGAATGCTTAAGTTTCTCCGGGCCTTTTAGGTGCATCATCATCGATATGGATTTTGAGTTTGGTGCAGAAAGTGCTACAACGATATATTCAAGTTCATTTTTTACTCCGCCATTGCGGACCGCGACAGCCTATCCGGATCGGATGCATTCATGAGGCATCACGGGAGGCAATAGTAGCACCGAGTTGTTGCACTTCTTGCTGGGTCCTCAAGTAAACCATGTTGCGTGGTGCTGGTGCTGGCATTCCCCAGCTCTTGGAAGTTACTGCAGGGCCATGAGGATGGGTGGATCGAAAAGGTTGGTGGGTCGAATTTTGCAAAAAAGATATGGATGAGTGATAATGGTAAGATGAGTCTAATGGAATAGGTCTCAACAATGGTGAAAAAATGGTGGACCTAAAAGGGTGTGGGCGTACGTAAATTTTAAAAATGATATGGGGAAAGAGATGAGTCTAATGGAATAGGTCTCAAATAATGGTGCACTTCTATACTCGCTTTTTTAATACCAAGGGCTATGCTTTTGGTCGAAGAATGCTGCTAGTTTAAATCCTCAAATTCCAACCGAGAGTATTTACTTAGCAACCAATACGTAGAGCGCGGGTTAATAGATTCCACGGGATTTAATTTGTTTATGCTTGTTGTTTATGTTCCCCAAGGGCTAGGTATTCATGGGTTCCCATAGACAAGGGTTTGCCCGGTGCTATAGCTCTATGATATACAAGGGAGGTCTAATAGTAGTATTCTCGCCCAATATCTCGGGTGGCACTAACTAAGGAGGATAGATCGCATCTTTAGCCAAGATCACTCCTCGGGACTACCTGTGTACTAGAGAGTATCTTCCCAAAGTGCCGCGTTTCTGCGACACTATAGCAACCGGACGGGCCGATAGGTTATTCTACGAGGGCTTCAGTGAAATCTAGGCCGGAACCGTATTAATGTGTGTCGCCTGATGCGCTACCAATTGGGGTACCAACAGGTTACAAGGGTGGCCAACAAACGTTAAAACTTAAGAACCACTTGTATTTTCACAGATGTATGAATCCCCCAATCATGGGTTTATGCCAGAACTACGCATCTTCAGGTTTAAAGACGTATCAATGCCTCACCTCGAAAAAAAATACCCACACTTTCAGCCAAGGAAAGTGTTCGATACCACTTGCAGATAATTGATATATAAAATATGTTGAATAGAAACTAAATGCTAGAAATAATAGAATAACAGTATAATATCCAGCATAATCTTCATAGTACACATAAATGATATACGATATAGCAACAGAAATAGAACTTGAAAAGAAATAGCACTTGATTCATATAATGAAACACAGTTCTTCGAGGGGTTAACCTCCAATCGAGAGCAACGCTCTGCTATAATAATATCCAAGCTAGGTTTCTAATACCCTCGACTCCTATTTATACCAAAAAGAAGCATCTAGAGGAAGATCCTTCTGTAGCTTGCTTTCTATTAGGTCTTACATCCGCCTTATTCTATTTTATTGAAAGGTCTTATTAATATTGACCTTTATTACATTCGAATACATTGATCTACCTATGTGCGGGTTAGGACCTTAACAGGGATAATTACGAAATGACAAACCTCATAAAAAGCATCTTTCGCATTTTCTTCCCAGAGAGTTGAGTGGTACTTATGAACAGGCTCTGGACAAGAAACATTCCAACTCCAATTCATAAGTGGGAAAGGAGTCATAAAGAAAATGGCATCCATTATATAAGATGACATATAAAAAGACACTGGTTGTCCTTTTGACCTAGTTGCTTTGTAATTGATAACCTCTGATGTAAGGTTATCTGATAGAATTTTGTGCCAATTGAAACTGCGTCCCTCTGAAACTTCCTCTGAGAAAGGTGTCCAGTCTGCATTAAAGTGGAAAGGATCCTTTCTTCCAAAGAGTCTACACAACATCATTGCTACATACACCATGTATTCGTTTAAAGAAGCTGTGGCATAAATTCCATGTAAATCGACCCTAAACTTGTTTCATCTCTGACCCATCCTCTTATCATGTCAGGGCATGTTTGGCCACCTTCAATGCACTCTTTTCTTTGAAATGCAGCTACAAACTCAGTATTATAAGTGTGTCTATAGTTGGGTGAGAGCTTATACATTACTTGGATATGTTCAGCCCTGAATGAGCCGATGACGGCTCCTTGTTCGTTCAGAATACTTCTGGTCAGGACATCAACTTTATCCAGTGCCCAGGTGATCATATCGTTATATGAAACAAGTCTCGGGCGCGCAACAACCTTATGAAGCTCGGTCTCGGCGATATCTCAGAGGTGATTATCTGAATCAGTGGCCGCATATTTCAGCTCCTCTTCTAGTATTTCGGCAATTCCATTCCATGACTTGAGAAAGTGTACCCCAGATGCAGGAGTGTCTGAAATAATATCACCTTCTGGTTTCTCTTCATTTTTCTTTGAAGCCTTTTTTGGTGCCATAGCTTTGTGTTCACTCGAAAACCTGTAACAGAGAGGAATTTAGCTTCGAAATTGATAATGTAAATGTTTCAAAAATTATTTCGAATATATCATAAAAGCATTGAGATTTGTACCTCTGTTATGAATTTAAGGCTCTTAATGTAAAAGATATGCCCGAAGATATATATTTAATGTTTGTACTTGAGCTTTCCCAGTATTTTCGAATATAATAGAAACTTACCAATCTGGACAATTGCCGTACTAAAGATCATTAATCAAAAGTTTATCCCTTAAACCTTGTTAGCGTTAATCTGGTATTTAAATTTGAAAACATTCTTATCGGGGTTTCGGAACTTTTGATGCCAAGGAAACAAATCATAGAAGAATCCCAATCGCCGAAATCGCGATGTATTATTTAAGTGAAAACATTTTTTATTGTCTTAATTAATCCAGATTAAACCTTTTTGAGATTTCATTAATCGGGAAATCGGGAAATCCAATGACATGAAAACTGCTGCTCACAAAACCGCGAATCCCGATATCCCGATATGATTATTTACTCGTAATCATGCTTAACAGTAATTACATTAATTTCAAACTTCACTTAAGGATTAACTGTATCCTGAAATCGGGAAATACAATGACAAATTTCTTTGTTCTCACAAAATCGCGAATGCCGATTTTGCGATGAGATTAACTTAAAATTTAAACCCTTTTAAATTCTGATTTAAGTAAATGATGTTTTAATTAAGGATTAATGTATCGGGAAATCGGGAATCGAGATTTCTCTTTTCAATTTGTGTTGAACATTTGTTCATTCAAAACTCTGAATCCCGATATCCCGATGTAAATTTAGAATTCCGTAAGTTTTTAACATTACTGTTCATTTGAAAAAGTGTTTGAAACTTATGTTCGTTTAGATTTTTAATCATTCTTTATCCGAAAATGAACCATAAAGGCATCGCAAATTCGTTGGAGATGAAATTTTTGCTTTAGGGAATTTATAAAATGCAAAGACTCAAAAATATAAAATTTTTTATCTTCAAGCTCAAAAATTCAGGGTTTGTTTCAACATAGGCTCCAACTGAGGACCTCGTCTCCCTGCGGGACGAGGAGAACATGCAGACTTAGTGCCTTCATTGGGTAATGGGGTCAAGGGTTTATCTCTGATAAACTGATCAAGGAGTAAGAAAAGAGAAAAGATAAAGTCTTTGAAAACCTTTACAGAACTTCTCACTTATTGGAAATTCAGTTACAGTCTTTTTCAAAATTCTCCTTCTCATTCCAAAATTGAGTTAGTATTGAGATGATTAGAACAATCTTTAGAGTCTCAACAGATTATTGAACATTTCAGCTTGCATCAATCGAAATAAAATTCATAATTTAAAACTGGGAAGCTCTATTTGACTTAAGGCGAATATCCAGTTTTTTGAAAAAATTGACAACTAGAATAGAGTTACAGATAAGTATGACAACCTTACAGATACCTCAGATATTGCTTCACTGCCAACAGGCCTGTTCAGTACCCCAGTGAAGTTATCTGTCCCTTTTTACTGAATTTCCTTTCACCGCTTCGAATGCTAATTTTATGTTTAGACATTGCTTCACTGCCAGCAGGCATGTTCAGTACCCCAGTGAAGTTATCTATTTTTTTATTTTTAGACGAGGGAAATCATTTAAATGAATTTCCTTTCATCGTTTGTAGGACTAGATGGGGGCAATCAATTATGAATTTCCTTTCACCATATGTCTTATAGTTAGCTCATACTTATGAAGCGGGGGCAATCAGTGATACTTAATATATCAAGGTTGGTGATCTGTGTAAAATTTTATAATAAATATTTGTCAACTTGTTTTAATTATTCTAGGCCAATTTTTCTCAACCTTCAAAACTTCTTTAGTCTGTAGAGAAAAAGGGAAAACATTTTCAAGGGATCTTCTTTTGAGCAAGCTTAAAAGTCCAGACAAACCGTTGAACAATTT
>SNQJ01S0299860.1:0-10391 GCA_010110895.2 Picea sitchensis
AAAATATTAGAGAAAATGTATATGAGGGTGAGGGTGGGGAAAATATTAGAGAAAATGTATTTACATTTTCTCTAATATTTTCCCCACCCTCACCCTCACCCTCATATATGAGGGTACATTTTTTCTAATATTTTCTGCACCCCCACCCTCACCGGTGGGGAAAATATTAGAGAAAATGTATTCATATATGAGGGTGAAGTTGAGGATGGGGCAAATATTAGAGAAAATGTATATATGAGGGTGAAGGTGAAGATGGGGGTGGGGCAAATATTAAAGAAAATTTAAATACATTTTCAATATTTGCCCCACCCTCACCCTCATATATGAATACTTTTTCTCTAATATTTGCCCCAGCCCCACCCTCATATATTAGGGAAGGGGTTTTTGGGAGGAGCCCACACCCTCTTCTCATTGGGGATCTAGCTTGCTACAAAATTTTAATTTTATTCATCCTTAAAAATTTCAAGGCATCCTCTATATGTAATTTCAACCATTTAAATGGGCAATTCTATTTATTCTTATGAATTTTTGACAGAATTTTAAATAAAATCAAGAGAAAAAAAAATTCAAAACATACTCTAGATGTAATTTCAACCACTTAAATCTGTAATTCTATTTATTCTTATGAATTTTTGACAGAATTTTGAATAAAATAAAGAGACAAAAAACAAAAGAAATAAAAACTTAGAAAGTTTAGATTATATCAAGACATCCTTTATATGTAAACTCAACCACTTAAATCTGCAATTTTATCTATCCTTCTGAATTTTTAACAAAATTTAAAAAAAACTAAAAACAAAAAAATTAAAAACTATATCAATATATCAAGGCATCCTCTATATGTAATCTTATAACTTAAAACGTTTAGAATATATCAAATTCTTACTTCAAATGCATTAATTCTCCATATGTTTCCTAAAATGCTTTCAAAATCAGAATTTAAATTAAATAAATCATCAAGTCAAAAATCCATTAAAGGATCGTGAATCATGGTCTAAAGCTCAGAAAATTATTAAAATTCTGATAATGTAACTAAATCTGCGCGGTTGTCAGTCACTTTAGAGCAATTCTCAGAGCTTCCTGAACATTTCTGCAACTTCCTGTGACCACAAGAGTTCGATTTCAGATTCAAAAAGACCCAGAATAATACAAAACGGAATAACATATAATTTATAATTCAAAACTTAGCTCCCATTAAAAAATAATAATTATCCCAACAAAAATGCTGGCAACCTTGCGCTCCCTCGGCCTACGTCAGCTACAATAACGACTGCCCCGGACAACTCATTTTCGGTTTACTTCCCTGATCGAGTTTGCCTTTTGTTGAACCAGACAGTACACGTCAGCTTCGGGTACAGCATAACTGTCGACTGGATGGAAAAACGATCAGGTTCGGACCAGATTTATATGAAAAATCCACAAAATTCACAAAACATTCTAACAATACACATTCTAATAGAAATATAAAGATTATTTAGTATTAATAAAAATTGATGTTTTGTTGTTAATTATTTCTTATCAAACAAGATTTATATTAAAAATCCACAAAACATTATATCAATACACATTCTAATAATAGTTTGGTAACAATTATAAATAAATATTAAAATAAAAACTACTTAAGGACTCTAGCAATGGATATATCTTTGAATGCCAATTACTTAACTTTTGACTAAAAATATTTTGAGATCTTGGAATGTTGTACATAGGAAAACAAAATAAGTATTTCTTCTCAATATTTAAATAGCTTTATAACGAACCTTTTGGTTGAAAAATTATAAGTCTTATTTATTGCCGATACAATGTAATTTTTCCATTGTTAAAGTATATAACCTAAAGTGTGGAGTATTATTGTTGAAAAGTTACATTCTTATATAACCTAAGTTTTGAGTATGGATTTAAAACTATTCTTAAAAGATTTTAAACTATTCTTATAGATGATCATGTTTCTTCAGAAATTTTGAGCTTTCATTAAAGCCACTGCCACTGCCACCGCCTCCACTACCATGACAAAACCTCCATCGCAGAGACAAATTTGCGGCCATTGTCTTCATCATATAGCACCGTCTTCACCATCTAGGACCACCTTCACAAGAGGGTTGTAACAATATTCATGATCTTGGTGTCCAAATCATAATTTCACCGCCTTCACAAGAGGGCCTTAACAATATTCATGATCTTGGTGTCCAAATCAGAATTTCGAATTAGTTAGTTGAAGGAACAAAGGAACAAAGCCATAATGGAGTTAGTCATATGAACGAACAAATCCATACTGGAGAAAATGGCAAGTTAATGTTGGAGGAACCAGAATAATGCTATAATGATGTTATGCAACTATAAGTTATTCAATCAAATCTTTGTCTTTGTTTACTCTATATAAAAAAAACTAAATTTTCTTGACTAGTCGAGTCAAAGTGGAGTTTTTGCTTTAGCATTTATGAGAACATCCAGAATGTCCATGTCTTCCTGCCCAAGTACATATGCTTCCTCCAAATGAAAATTTTTAAACATTTAAAAAATTTCTCTATGATCTAGGTGGGTTGGAAAAGTTCTCTTATTCTATACACACTTATATAAACAAAGCTTTCAAATTGAAATGAAAATAAAGTAGAAGAAGAAATTGGGCTAACGTGTGAACTGGACATCTGTACTCCTACCTCTTCTCCCAACTCTTCAATATCTTATTATTCAAATGGTAGGTGAATGTCTCAATAGAAAAAGAAAACCCCATTCTTTTTAAATATGAGTGTTTTTTGCTATTGTTACGTTCCTTGTCGAATCTATTTCTACTCTAGAAGAAAGACCATGGGATATTGATAATATTCACCTATCCAACTCTTCATTTGACGATTACAATCAGTCAAGTTCGTTGCCTTGCCATTAGTTACTATAAATGCCGACAACAATTTCCTTTTCTTGAATCATACATCGGATCTTGACGAACTATCATGCATACATAGTCCCTGTCGAAATTCAAATTCAAGCATAGCCCTATGATCAGATAAAAACCCCATGTACTAGAAAACCCCCCAAAAACAAAAAAGCAAGTGAAATGAAATAAAAAACTAGTTTAATTTTACAACTATTCTCCCTCAAGTTGAGCTCAGAAAAAAACATAATAAAAAATAATACATCTCTGATCAATGCAATTTATAGAGCACAACTAACCAAATGTAGAAAAAATATACATTTGGTTAGTCATGCTCTGTAAAGTGCATCGATCACTAGTAAATTTTCACTTAAAGGGTTGATTCAACAGTGTCAGAGCTTTAGACATTGTTTATTCATCCAAGTAGCGTTTGTCTCAATTCTATAGTGCTTCTCTCATTGAATGATACGAGCAAGATGTTATGTTTCCTATGGAAGTGGTTGTGTGAATCCAAGATCATGCTCGATTAATGGTAGAAGATGTTGAAAGAATGTCTTGTATGCTTACCAATGCTGATAGAACATATACAGAGGGAGAAGGAATATAACTTCCTATTTCCCATCCTTCTAACTGCATTATTCTTACTGCCTCCAACTAGAAGATGTTATATGCTTATTGATGTGGTTTATGTGGATGATTTTCTTCTAGCTGGTGACTCCACATATCTTGTCCAAGATCTCCCATTGAAGTGTGAAGCATGCATAACATATATGCATATTTACCTTATGAACCATGCATATTTACTGTATGAACCAAGGAGATGATTTTTTCACATTAAAATGGTGTCCAGGAAATGGGGATAAGTACACCAAGGTAGAAATATGGAATTTCCCCCATGGAAGGAAGAACCTGAAAATGTACAACATATATCCATCCACTTCATTGTTCGACTTTTAAAACACATGCAAGATACATGTACCCAAATACTGCAGGTCCAAACCAATTATGGAATCTTAGTACAACTCAACAATGTGCTCAGTGACCTCTTAACCATTCCAGTAACCTCAAAACTACTCTCATAAAATAACAACTTTGATTCGAACATGGTTGATTTGCAGGTAGGTCGACTATTACGCATCTTTACTAGGTGTTATTCTAGAGATATGGGAAGGGAGGGTATGACATACATACATGCATGTCATTCCACATGGTGCGATGGTAATAATCGGTTGCAGTAAAATTTGGGTTTTCACCATGACCACAGTCCATGTGCCACTCGATACCTTGCTACTTTTCTGGGTGGTGTGAATGCAACAAAATGAAGAGCATTTGGATGATCGTATCTAGGTGAAATCAGATGGGTGAACATATTCTAAGACTAGTTTTTTCCCCTTGCAAAAGTAATAATTAATAACTGGATATGCTACTCTGTCCTAGCTCACCTCGTTAACATAAATATATTAATATGTGTTTCTCTACTATGTCCTAGTGCACCTTGTTAACAAAAATATATAATATGTCTTCCTCTTGATATAAACTACTGTGTGTTAGTTAATTTTTTTGGTGGAGTGATTCGTTGTTGTAATATTATCTATGTGTGTGTTAGTTAATTTTGGCACAATTGATCATCAGGAATAGGTTTTAAGAGTGGTGATATATTTTACGTACTCATTTTTCCATGGCCATACCTCTACCTTGCCTCGGAGCCAAAATTGGGAAGACCACGATGACCACTTATAGAAACTAGGTTATACCTTCTGCTAAATGAATGTTGTTTCGGTATGGGCTTCAGTTCGAGCCCATAATCTACCAATTTACCGAAATTCTCCATAGATGTTTTTTAGACTAAAGAAAAGGGAGGTGCACTACAAATATTGGGAGATAAATTGGTTTGGGCATTAAGGCCCATGGGAGGTTCTTATACAACCAAGCTTGGATATCAAGCTATGTTCAATTCAGGGCAAGGAAAAAACTATTCATGGTGGTTATGGTAGCCATCAACAACGTTCCCCAAATCTTCTCTCCAACGACCAACTGCCTCATGATGTTTACACCTAAGAAAAACATCCATGTCTCCCTTATTAGTACAAGTACTCTTTGTTTCCTTTTCCCAGCGGTCCCTTAGGTGTTCCCCAATGAGATCAACTCATTCATAATTATGTGTACAAATTGTACTTAGACTTATATTGTGTTACCTTCATTAATTTCAGGGAAAATTAGACTTGGGTTGGGTGATAAATATAGTCTCTATCTTGATCATTAGGTTTTGGATGGAACAAAAAGGAGAAGGAAAAAAAATGGAGCATCTCAGGTCTAATGAATAAAATACTTTCTTTTGTTTTCCAAGATTGTTTTCCTTGTACAATTGTATTCATCGTGTATAATGCTAGAAGTTTAACTTCATATATTTATGGCTTCTTAGGTTTGTGATCCATTAATGGCACATCCTTCTATCTATTCAATTTCCTCTTAAGGTTTCTTTATATTTACTTTAGTTTTCATAGTGTTCATGCTCCAAATGAAACCAAAATATCTGAAAATTTAGCTGCAAGTTTCCTATAGTGTGATTTCCATTTCTCATCTGGACTAATGCGATACTAGTATTTTTCTAAGGCTTCTGCTTCACTGACTAGTATTCTTTAAATTATGAAAATAATTTCTTACAGTGATAACTGATGAACGATTTTGATTATGTTTCAAGGATCCCAAATAACTTCAAACCATAACGAGTTTCAAGGATCCAAAATAACTTCAAGCAATAATGATCTTTGAATAATCTAGGGCAGTAAACAAATTTTTAATCCAGGAAAGTGAAAAAAAAAATTGTTATTTGTTCACTGACCCATATTACTAAAAGATCATTATGGCTTGAAATTCAAGCTCTTGATACTCTGGAATCTATGTCTAGAAAAGGAAATTAGTTATTAACCAACTGATAATGTAGGACATTAATGTAGTCTTACCCGTACATGTCTCTTATAAAAGCAAATACGTTATTGGTATACATCATGAAAAACTAAGACAGATGAAAAGCTGCAAAAATGATTTAACAAGTAGAGGGAAAGGGTCAGTCATTATTTTAAAACAATGAGGCTTTCATTGTTTCAGTTCCTGTGATTAACCCTCATAGGATGTAAACCCTTATGTGCAACATTGTCTATCTATGGCAATTAGTTTTTATTCTAAAACAAGTTGTTGGTGATATTTTAGTATTGCACTTCATACTTCCAAATTGATTCAAAACACAAGCTTGAGAACATCCAGCCCTTGAGCCTTCATTTCCCCATCATGATCTATATTTGAAGGTTATTAATTTATTTTAATCTATTAATATTTTGGGTGCTACAGTGATAGTTTGATGTTTCTATCACTTTGTTTAATAGCCATTGCAATGTTGGATTATCAATTAATTCTATATGGATTTTTTTGTAATACTACTATCCATTCAAATGGCTTCTCACGAAGAAGGCTTGGTAACTTGCTTCAAAGACATGGAGAACTCTTACTAGAAGAGTGGATGGTAAGGATGCTCGACTATGACCTAAAATGACCTAAATTGTTTCTAAAGAATTGAATCATGCATTGACAAAACTCTAGCTTCCTAATTGCCTAAGTGGCGGCTTGGTCTAAACAAGTCAATACACGGACATATAGGTAGATAAAAAAATTCCACACCTAAGCATATTTTGAGATCTCAATCAAAGATAAATAATATCTTTTAAAACCAAGAAACCAAATTAATAACTAAGTGATTGGAGTTTCCAAATGATCGGTTTGTTGTATTTCAACCAAAAACAAGGAAAATGCATAATCTTAGTCTATTCCTACTATTATTTCAATATGTATATAACTTTAATAGTCAACCATACGAGTTATGAAGTTGAATGTAGATGATTATTACATTGTTAATTTATTCAACTGAGTATCTATTCCAGGTATCAAATTCATGTCAAATGTATCCTTGCTCTTATTTTAATTTGGGTTCAATTTTAGGTTATGTTCAATATTTGAATGGAGACATCATCGTTTCTGATAAAATGGGAGAGTAGAGTGATATGCACAAATATTCAATTAATGTAAATATAAATACATTAGACTCTATTATATAGAGTGCACAGGTTGTCATCAGTTTTAACTTATTCCAAAGATAACTGGAGAGGTTGAGATAATATCTCAACAACACACCAAACATGGATCTCACAAATCCAACTCTCGAACAACCTCCAAAAAATAAGATCACACAACTCACGTAGAGATTGACTCTACTTCTCAATACATTAGCAAGAATATTAGATAAGTAGGAATTATATATTCCAACACTCTCCCTTAATGACTAATTATCTAAATATCTATGTGGTCATATCTTCATTTATTTCCTCTTATACATGCATCTGATTAATGATGTCCATATAAAAATAAATCCATCTACCGGAATACATGGGTCATCAGTTGTTGTAACTGCCAGTTCTCTAGGAATCTTTTTCAACTACATGGTTCATTCAACCAGTCTTCCTCATACCTGCCCCTTCATCACATCATCATCAGCCTGGATTATTTTTTCGTCTTACCCATAACCATGCTCTGGGTTTTCCTGGATTACTCTCAACCATGCACCAAGTTTTCTCGAATTACATGTAACCATGCTCTGGGTTTTCTCGAATTACCCTCAACCATGCATGAGTTTTTCTTGGATTACCTATAACCATTCTCTCTCAAGTGGTTTTGACCACAAACCATCCTTCACATAGTGGCCTTTAGATCACCACGAACTTTTCACATTAGGGGGTATACAATGGTTCAGGTACATAGTATTCTCTAGGACCACTACATCAAAATATCATAGAATTTCTTTCAATTACATGTGTGACTCAATTTCAAATAACTTAAATGACATAATGGGCCAAGGAGGCCACCTAGGGGAACGCCCACCTGGGGCACACAAGTCAATCACCTAGGCGCAACACATCTTCACATTTTGCTGATGAATTAAATATATGTAAAATAAATGGTTCCCTCAGTATATAAGGTGAACCGTGACTTAGATAAAGAATTCTTACCTTTTCTTATCAAGCTATGTGTCTCATTTATTTTATTTTCTAAGTTTGCATTTTTACATTCACAACAATTTAGTTTTTAGGTTTTCTGAAGAATAACCATTGTACCTTCCTTCATGGATGTCTCCTAGTGACTCTATTTTCCATGATTCTTCCTATGAGAGAAATATTATCCCATTAGCTATCCACTCTCTCAGGGAGAAAATCATTTCCTTCAATTTTTCCGAGACATAAGGGAGGGCACACCAACTGGGGTTTGTGCTCTTACTGGTTTCTCCTTTAATAGGATGAAGTGAGTGCGCCCTCTTCTATGTTTGCACTATTATTCTCCCACTGATCCTCGAAGGTCACTCTGAGATAGCCAAAGCCTCTTGGCCACTCTCGGATTATCCCGATTTGGATGCCCATTGCTTGGTCACCCAAACCAATGGTGCACCCCTATTCAGATGTGCGCTCCTAAGGATGTTTTGGTCAAAATCCAGATTATGGTTTGCGTAGTCACCTTCTCCTTTAGATCACCTTCTAGGGAAGATCAATTGGTATCAGAGCCTTAAGATCCATGGGAAATCTTCTGATCTTGAAGATTGAGCCAAATGTTTGGGGGGTTTTCATGAAATAGTTCAGATTTTTCCCATTCCAGGGTTTCCATTTTCATACAAGAAGCTCAACATATCTCATAAGCCTCAAGGGCACCACATCTCCATTGCAACAGAGAGGAGTTCCATAGATCTAAAACAATACAAATCTCTCCATCTAGACTAGTTCAAGCTCTATTGCTTCATGGTTTTGCGTTCTCTATTCTCAAAACAAAGTCCTTTGTTCAGCATTGCAAGATAGGGGCAAATTTTGTCTTCAACTGGCCTCACAATGCCTCCACACAAATATCCTTTGGCAGTCGACTCATATTCTAACACATCAAATCCTGTCCAAGATATTGCCTCCATCCTCAATGAGCTCCTCAAAATGAAACAACAAAACAATCCAGACCCCTTCCGATTAGACACTCAAATCCAAATACCCAAGTTTGTTGGTCAAACCAATGGAGAAATTGTGGATTCTTGGATCCATAGCCTCTCCACCTATTTCAATACATGTCCAGGCCTTACCAAGGAAAGAAAGCTCCAAATTGTCGCCTTGCAATTAGAAGGAATGGCACAAACTTGGTGGGATACAGAGCAAGAGAATACCACATTTGTGATAGATATTGGGAATGCTCCAGAATCCTTTACTTTCAAACCCATTAGAACCTGGGCTCGACTTTCTGAAGATTTGGGAAATCACTTCTACCCACCTGGGTATGTGCAATCCTTATGGATCAAATGGAACCAACTTCGACAACTCCCTTCAGAAGGAGTGCAAGGATACATAGACGTCTTCTGCAAGATGCGCCTCTTACTTCATGTTCCAGATCCGGAAGAGGTACTCATATTAAAATTTGTGGCTGGTTTATTAATTCAATTCCGTCGAGAAGTAGAGTTGTTTGAAAATCCAACTTTAGACAAAACATTTTAGAGATCTTTGGATATAGAAAGGAAAGTCGCTCCTAGTGGTCGTATTCCTTAGTCCCTCCCTATACCAACCCCCCACCTCTCAACCATCTAACTCTCATCAGTCAACACACTTTCCACCTCCTCGAGCTCAAAACCCTACACCCAATACAAATACAAGGACACCCTAGTGCTCATTCCACAAAACTACTTCACACAATTCATCAGATTGTCGAATCCTCCAAAATTTAAAAACCAGCAAAACCCTACTCACTGAGATCATTGCACCTTCCCCAGTCAAAGATACCAAAGAAGTTCCTCTGGACAATCCCACAGAAGTATATCCCTCACTGATTCTAATGACCCATGAATATTCGAACTCATCCACCCAACCCCTCTTCACCCATAACTGCCAAATCAAAAACACCTTGCCTTTACTGATTTTGGACATTGAAGCCAGAAAAATTTGGTGTCTCAAGACCTTGTCAACTGCCTTAATATGGTTATTACTCCACATCCGCAACCCTATCAACTCGGATGGGTCCAGAAGGATGGCCCTCGCCTCTTAGTTTCTAAGATTTGACTGGTCACTTTCGCGATAGACCAATTCAAAGATATTATCATCTGTGATGTCTCCCCCCTTGGATTGTGCAGATTTGTTGCTTGGTATACCATACCAAACCCAAAGAAATTCTATCTATCTAGCCAAATCCTGCCAGTACAAAATTAACAAAGAAGGCCACACTTATATCTTAACTGCAGCAAAACCCAAACCCCCTTCTACCAAAGAACAAATCTTGTATGTACACTTAAATCAATGTGTCTCTCTCTGTTTGGTGCACCCAATAACACCAAACAATACCACATTCCTTGTTCCTGAAACAATGACTTCCCTCCTCCACGAGTTTGCAGAAGTATTTCACCCTTCGGAGGGACTCCCCCCCTCTCGACACATTGACCATTCCATTCATCTCATCCCTG
>SNQJ01S0299861.1:0-10391 GCA_010110895.2 Picea sitchensis
GATTTCACCGGTACCTCCCAACCAACACTAGCGGTAATCTTCTTATCCCTTAGCCCCCGAACAACAAAGGAGCCACACACAATGAAACAGAAACACAATAGCACCAAAAATTGTTTCACAAGGAAGAGCTTCCACTCCTTCACAAGTTTTGAACCCAACTCTCAACAAGTAAACTAGTTCACAAAAAAATTGACAGCATAAAAGTACTTTCCAAAAAGTGATCCCCTCTCCTTTCCTCTCCATTTATTTTATAGAAAAATTCTCAATGACACATGTCCTCATGCACAATAATTATTTTTTAATAATTTAATTAAATTATTATTCACCCACTACACATGTCACACTCTCCCCAAGTTGCACATGTTAAATCCCTTTTTATTTTATTTAATTATGAAATTTCGCTCACATTCCCCAATGTGCTCCTATTTTTGCTCCTAGTTGTCTCTTAGTACCCCAATCCCTCATTTCATTTGTGTCCCCTAACTAGATTTTAGTTTGAGTTGAAGTATAATTCTTCTTTTAATTAGTATTAGTGGTAGATTGACTCAATATGTTACTTTATGTGAACCACCTATTTTCTCATGTTTTAATTTATTTTTATTTAAAAATCTCTTTTATTATTTTCATGCACACATTTGAATCTACACACTTTATTCTTATTTCTTTATATACTTAACTCGTTAGTATAATCCATTTATTCCATTTTTATGTTTTAATTTGGTCAAGCATCTAGACTTAGACTCTTGTTATATTTCAAGTTTAAAATTTAATAATTAATTAAATACTCTATTATAACAAGGTCTAACATTTTTATTATATTTTCTAGGCCATCTAGATTTTTATTGACTCACAATTTAATTACGCAACGTGCTCTTCAAAATGCACCTCCGTGCTCCAAGGGTGCCACTTGTCTTTGACTAGTTTGGAAGTTTGTCCGACACTTGGAGTCAACACTCCACTCGATCGACCTTGTGAGAGACTAAGGGTTGTCTAAGCAATAAGGATTTTGCCTTATTGCACACCCCTTAGAATTCTTTGTGAGTGATTGTCTCAGTCTTCCCTAACAACATCGTGGACCTCTCAGAATGAGGTATTCGTTAACCATGCATTCAGGTCATGACGAGAGTGCTAGTAGGTTGTGGCAGGGACACTGCCACACCTCTCCCTCAATTGTTTGGTTTCTATGCATGACCCCTTTACTCCTTATGTGACTCAGATTAACAAGCATCACCAAGCCTGCATCCAATGACAAAAACACTGTCAATAATCCATATACATAACATCCATATTGAAATCATCATATATACATGTAAATCAATACTCAATACTCAAACCAAATACAAGTTCACTCCCTGACTCAATCCAGAGTCCATAGAAGTTTGTTGATTCCATCAACATTATCAACATGTCATGTATCATGCAGACTTAGGGAAAGTCATCAATAATACCCGTCGATACTTATATACATCTAGAATTTAACATATAAACACAATGACTTCATAATATAACTCATAAGCAAAGAATAATCATAATGTATCATAAAAAAATCACTTGTTCGCAAGTGTCCTCAAAGAATAAGTCAGTATAAATGTGTTTAGTGGAACTGGATGTTACAGGGGACCACGACTTGGCCACGGGGTTGGCCAGGCAGGGGCAATGTCGGGTATCGCCCCAGCCCCCACTGTGGTCAAGGCATGGTCGTGAGGGGCCATGTGACCGTGCCTTGGTCATGGTGGGGGCTGGGGAAATGCCTGGCATTTCCCCATCCCTCCCATGGCCAAGTCCTAGGCGTGGAGCTTGGTCATGGGGGCTAGGGCGATGCCCAACATTGCCCCAACCCCCATGACCAAGTTCCAGGTATCGCCCCGAGCGCCCTCGTAGGAAAAATCATAGTTTTGCGTGGGAGGGGCATGATCCAAGTGGATATTGGTGGCCACCCACCTATTCCACTGGCTCGAAAAACAGTTTTCCACCTGACAGTTTTTCAGCAGTTTTTTTTTAGGTTCCAAACTTCCGGGGTTGTTTTGAGGCCCTAAACGATGTTTTTTGGGGATTTGGAGCCCGAGTGATTGCCAAAGGGATTGACTTAGGCTAGTCGAAAATTGTTCTTCTCAATTAGAACTTTCCAACAGGCTATCGTGCTCCTAAAACATAGATCTTATGCAAAAGTTACGACCCCAGGAAGTTGATGTACTGACTTACCCAAATGGAGCCCACATGACTTTGGCGCTTCATCTCCTAGGGTTAGGTTTTTGGATGTCTAGGGTTTTTGACATTCCTATTTATTGTAAAAAGGCCTTGAGAGCCTCATTGTAGTCATCTTCTTGCGAATGAGCACAGTCGTCACATCTCTTCTCAAAGATAAGCTTGCACCATTCCAGCAAGTTTGTTTTCCACTACATTTTACAATTTCAACTTATTTCCTGATTGAATAAAAAACAAGTTTTATTGTATCTCTATTATTTTGTGTTAAGCATATTTTAATAATCTGTATTCATTTCGTTCTACTCATAAAATATGGATCAGGGCATTCCGCCCAGTAACCACCATGGGCCAAAACTAAAAAAAATTAAGTAAAAAAAAATAAAAAAAAGGTAAATTTTTGTACAAAACTATACCTAAATTTGCCATTTTTTTCTTCTTTTTTCTGAAAAATCTTAAGAATTTTGTTAAAATTTATTTGAAAAAAGTCTTAAATTTTTAAAAAAAGTTGTGATTTTTTAAGAAAAAATCTAAAAATATTTAGATTTTTTATAATTTTTGCATGAAAAATTCTTATGTGATTCAAAGATGAGCTTATAAATGTTGTTTTGGTAAATGGTAAGAATTTAAAAAATAACTGACCTCTGAAATGCTAGATTCTCGTCGATGTTTCTCCCTTGTAGCTTGCTCCAAATTATTTAACAAATACTGCCCAAGATTTCACACAATGTAAAAAGACAAAGCAAGATTATGTTTATATAAAATAGATGATATAAATTACTGTTAGTATAACGAATGTGGGATAAATAAAAATGAAGAAGATTGTCTACATATTTACCTAAAATTATATGGATCATCACTATGTTTAATGAATGTGGGATAAATAAAAAAACATGAGAAATATTGTAATTAACAAGTAAATAACGAAATAAAAGAGTAAAAATTGTTTTTAATTTTGAAGGGAAAATAATAAAGGGAAAAAAATGGAGGGAATTTTTTTTGGGGGGGGGTATTTTAGAGGAAAAATATCATTCTGCAAGTTATAAGAATGTCATTGGGAGGGTGAGCATTTGTGTCATTCTATGTTCTTAGTAAGAAGTGATGGCTTCGTCAGATAAAGAAGATTTTATTTCCGAGACATCAACAAATTGTTCACATACCTCTTCTATTGGGACTAGAAAATGCGTTGGGAATGCTTGTAATGCAAATGAGGCATCATATTTTTTAGCTAGTCAGAAGTTTGATCATAGTGCAAGCAATGCTATTCAACATGTTCTTTAGGAAAGTCCTAAATCAAAGGACTTTAAAGGAACTAATGATAAAGAGGAGGATTATGATGGTGATCAATCTATTCAACAGTTTAATAATAATCAAAATAATCAAAATGTAGGTTGAAGTGGAGAATATGATCAATGTTTAAATGATTGGGATGATAATTTTTCTCCAGGTGAGGATTTTCAAGGTACCAATGAATATTTCCAAGGCACCAATGAATATGATGAAGAATTTCCCTCAAGAAGAAATTTTAAAAGCAGTGAAGATGATTATGACAATGGTGGAAAATCTTTCCCGAGTGGGGAATTTAAAGACAACAATGTTGGTGATGATGAATTTCCTCCAAGTGAGGATTTTGAAGGTACGGATGAAGATTTTCCTCCAAGTGAGGATTTCCAAGGCACAAATGAGGATGATGAAGAATTCCCCCCAAGTGGGGATTTTAATAGTAGTGATGACGATTATGGCAATGGTGGAAATTCTTTTCCGAATGGGGAATTTAAAGGAACCAATCTTGGTGATGATGATTTTCCTCCAAGTGAGGATTTTCAAGGTACCGATGAGGATGATAAATATTTTCCTCCAAGTGAGGATTTTCAATCCTATAAGGATGATGAAGAATTTCCCTCAAGTGGGGATTTTCAAAGTAGTGAAGATGATTATGCCATTGGTGGACACCCTTTCCTGAGTTGATGATGATTTTCCTCCAAGTGAGGATTTTCAAGATACCGATGAAGAGTTTCAAGGCACTAAGCAGGATGATGAAAACTTTCCCTCAAGTGGGGATTTTCAAAGCAGTGAAGATGATTATGTCAATAGTGGACACAATGTTGATGAATATTTTCCTCCAAGTGAGTATTTTCAAGGTACCAATGACGATGATGGAAATTTTCTCCGAGTGAGAATCTTAATGACATTGATAGTCTTATGGGTGATGATGATTTTCCTTCAAGTGCGTATTTTCATGGAATATACAATGACATTGGTGAGAATGGTAATCATTTTTCTAGTGATTTTGATATTCCTGTCATCAACGAGATTATCAATGAAGATGATGGACCTAGGAATGAAGATCATGTTCTCAATCATTCAGCTACAACAAATCAAGGTGATCGACATTATCTTGTTTAGTCTCTTGACAATGTTTTGCTTAATATTCCTTCTGGTGATGAGGAAAATCCTTCTAGTGAGGATGATGAAATAGTGGAGGCATTGCGAAAAAACATTGTGTCTAGGAATAGGACTAGACCTTTTTATATCAATCCAAATCATTTTAGTTATACAAGGTCTAGGAAAGAATTTCTTACTAAATCATTTTCCATAAGTGAAATGATTTCAAGTGAATGATGTCAAAAGAATTGTTTGAAAAGCATGGACTACATGTATGCCTTGAATAAAAGGAAGACATCTTTTTCAATGAATAAGAGCATGAAAATTTAATATTTGATGAGGTGAATGATATCCACTAAGACAGGATATGATTATCACATTGGGAATATTTTTCTTTGTAGAAAGGGTTTCAAAAAAATTCAATCAATTGGTAATCTTCATCTATCAAGAATCCATACAAGGTTGGAAAAAGATCCTTCATTTTATTCAAAGGTACAACATGGACGAGAGAGTGGGCCATTGAAAAATACTACATTTTCATGGATGCATGGTTTCTTTTCCAAACATGGAGAGTGTGCCAGATAGAGACACAATATATATTCCAGATAATTTCTCAAGGAGGGAAATCTACAACTTGCACAAAGGATATGTTGAAGGTGTTGAAGGAAATGGTAATTTTATTACATATGCATATTTTACAAGAATATGGAAGAAACAATTCAACAATGTCCATATTCCTAAGAAGTCAAGGATGGGGATTTGCAGTATATGTGATACTCTTAAATCAAGAAGAGATAAATATGAAGGGGAAGAAAGAGGTATGTATTTACTATTTTTTTTTTTAAATTGGATAGTTATCAACTATGAAAACATATGATCAATATTTTCATTTTATGTCATGTGCAGATTTCATAGTCAAAGCATTTCAAGAACATCAGAATCAAAAATCAAGTGAAAGGAAAAATTTGTACAAACATCAGAAGAAGTGTTATGATGCTCCAAAAAAATATTTAGGTATAATAATTGATGGCATGGATAAGAAGAAAACACTTTTACCACATTTTTTTTGTACACCAAAAAATTTACAGGAAGATAATTTCATTCAGTTTCACTTGGTTGCTTGTATGATTTTCAATGGAAAAATGTGTCCAATGATTTACTTCATAGATCCAAATATTCATAATGATGCAAATCTGACCATCACCATAATTCATCATGTGATCACTAACTGGTCTGGAAATCTTCCTCAAGTTCTCTATCTACAATTGAACAACACTAGTCGTGAAAATAAAAATCAAATTGTGTTTGAATATCTAAGCATGCTTGTTGAATTGAGAATCTTTCAAAAGGTGAAAGTTAGTTTCCTTCTTTTTGGACACACTCATGATTATATTGATCAAATGTTCAGTTGTTTTTCAGTAACATTGAAGAAGAAAAATGTTGAAAGCCTACCATCATTAATTGAATGTATTAAGACAACATACATTCCAGAGCCTATTTTTCATATATTAGAAGAAACTATTGACATCTGAAGATTTATTCAGGGATCACATCATGAAGAAAAATTTATTGAGCCGCTTAATGACATTAACTTCCAACATAAATTTAGTTTCAAAAAAGTTGATGGGAAAAAAGTTATATGGGGAAAGCAGTATTTAACTATTGTAGAATGGGGGCCTTCATCAGGTTTAGGATTTTTTAAGTTCATTCCATATCGTCCAATATTTGCATCAAAGTTATTATTTTTACAATCAGTTTCTGAAATCCATAACACGGAGAGGTGTAATACAGATGTAGATTATTTTGAATGCCTGGAAGAAATAAAAAGTTCCATTAAAGATACTATGAGTACTTTGATGTTATTGTTTTTCTTACTGGTGGAATCGAGAGTTGTGTTGGTCTCGTACTCGCGTGACATAGGTTTGATTCTGACCGCTACCACTATAACCTCCAGGTGCCTAAGTATGCCCCTTCCGCAGACACAGCTAAATCAAGGGGAATTGAACTCGAAACCTCATAGAACTTCATTTTTACAGCATTTGTCAATTGAGCTGCCCCTCGGGGGGCTTGAGTACTTTGATGTTGTTGATTCTGTTTGGTGAGAGTATTTTTTCAATAGTCAAAGTGACATAATTTCAAGCTCAACAAATGAAGATACATTGTTGAAGACCCCATTTCATTGGCCACAAAATATGCCAAATAAATTCGAAGAAAGAAACATTATCGAACAACAAGAATCTGAAGGTTTTATTGAGTTTACACAAGCAGAGGAAAGACAAATGTATATTGGTTCGTGAATGTCACATGCACAACATGAATCCATGGAATACCTTTACATGGGTTCAACACAATATATTAAGGAAGATAGCATGATTGTAGTCTTAGCGACTAAAGATCCACATGGTTATCCATTTTGGATTGCAAAGGTTATAAATATTGAGAAAGAAAATGAAGATGTTATTGCAATTGAAGTGCACTGGTATGCAAAAAGTACAAATCCATTCAATGGTGTGTACAAGCCAGAGATGGTAATTGAGAAACATGTCAATAGAAAGAGAAAAATAAAGGGCCAAAATACAACTCATTGTCGCACTGACCTCTTAAAATTAGATGATGTTGACATACTTGTTTATGACTTGGAACTCTTCGCTCCAAGACAACAAATATTATCAAGAGGTTGTTGCCACAAGAAATAAATGGAAGATGGGAGTCTACTGAACCTAGTCGTAGATCTAAAAGGGTTTTGACATCTAAAATGTTGGGCATGCATGTAGACTCATATGGTGAATTCATCGACAATAGAAAAGAGTATGGACCATCTACATCTTCATCCAATCATTCATTTGAAGACAATGTAGATTTTGATGGTATTTCAGAATCGATGAGTCAATCTGAATAAGTGTATGAAACATTTTATGTATTTTTGATCCATATGATGTTTGTATGGTAACTAGAAAAGAGCATTGAACTTACATATGATCTTGCATGAAGTTATGAATCATTTTTATGTTTTATGAATTATATGTTTTGATTATGGAGAATATAATAAAAAAAATTAGCTCCTATGTTTTGAATATAAACAATATAACAGTAATTTTAAGAAATACTTTATGTTTCATTCAATGTAACTTGTATTTACTTTTTTTTAATAAAAGTGATGTTGAATTTTTAAAGTATAGTGTGATATTTTCACGGCATTATGTACTACCTTGTTCTTTGAGTGATAAATTTAAAAAGTAAGCATTTAAGGGTTGATTTTATGATTTTGTTTATAGTGATGATGAGTTCTTTTACCACTTTATAAAAATGTGTCATTTTTATACCCAAAATTTAGAATGGGTGCTACCAGTAGCAATATTTTTTAATTTGATGGTTAATTTTTTGGTTTTGGTTTTAATGGTACCAAATGCTAAAAATACGATTTCAAATATCTAAAATTTTAACGTTTTGAAAGAAAAAAAAAATCTATAACATCAAAAAAAAATTAGGTGTTGATTTTAAGGTTTTTCTGAGCCACCGTCCGATTTTTGAAGGCCATGTTTGAAAAATGTTGTAATTTTGACCCCGTTTAAAAAAATGGAGATATCGGTAGCACCACATTTTGATTTGGGGGTTGATTTTCATGTTTTTATGCAAAAATATGGGTTTTTTGGGCAAGAGTTCTCGTTTTGAGGTCACAGTTTCGTTAAGTCAGTAACTTTGTTAATAATGAATTGATCAAGATTGATGAGAACCAAAGACACGTTTTTTATCACATGATACATAGTCAATAAAAGACGAAGAGTAAGTTTAACAAGAAGACTCATCGATGAAGTTTTCATAATGGCGACCTTGTCTTCTTATGGAACGAACAAAATTAAAAAATAGGTAAGCATGGTAAGTTTGAAATTCTTTGGTTAGGTCCTTACATGATTGAAGATTTTGCAGGTACCAAATCTTTCTACTTAATTCATTTCGATGGTGAGAAGCTACCCTTTCTTGTGAATGGGAAATCTTTGAAAAAATTCTATTAAGGTATTATTTGATGCCTTTGGGGCATCCTTGTACCATAGTAAGTTTTCTCACTTCAGCTACTTGTGTGTTTCATTTTATCGAGTGTTGGATTTTATCTTTAATGAATAAAGGAAATTATGTTTACATTATATGAAATTCTCTAAGGGTTAATGTTATGTACTTCATTCTTTTCATTTCATGCTTGGATTTATTTTAATCTCAAGGAAGAGAAAATGAACTTGTGTCTTCCCCTTCCTTGCATTTAATATCTATTTTGTGAGAATGTTTCAGGTCTATAGGTTTCTAGACGATTCTGGATTTCTCATGCACTCTCGAGATGAGCACATGTCCCCAAGTTGGAGCCAATTTTTACACCCCAGATTCTCTGCAATGTACCCTACATTTTTTCATGAGATGTGACCACTCCAATGTGCCTAAAGTGTGATGATTTATTTATATGTGACCATGAAGGAATGAATTGATGTACACATGTTGGTTATAGGTTACCCATATCCCCTCAAGTGGAAAATCATGGCATGTCCTTTTAGTCCCCATTCTCAAGGTACTTGGTTTTATTGCTTCATTCAACTACCCCTTGGAGGTGGTAACTCCTAAAGTCGAGAATTTATGTCCTAGGTAGGTATGAAGACATTTTTAGGTGGATCTACGTGTCTTTTTTTTGGCAAGTGTAAGGAAAAAAAATCATTTCTAAATAAGAACAAATTCTCATGAGCTCCATAGTGAAATTGGGCATTGGTCAATTCCTAAAATGTCGTGGGATGGAAGAGTCTATCACCTTTGTTACACAAAGAGGGTTGGAGATGAAAAACACTTTTTCTTAGATTTTCCAACATATACCTAGATTAAATCTCAATTTCAAAATATTGGTTACATTAACAACCTTCCTATCCTTTTAACTCAACAAAATTATGGTGATGTTAGAACGTTTCTCTTAATTCTTTTCAAGCACAAAAGTAAAATTATAAAGAATTCCAAGTAACCCCTTACATTCTTAAGATATGATAGACCAATTTAGTCTTAGTGGATTTTAATCATCATCATCATAATGTATGTATGTATGTAATAGAGGCTAATAATTAATTTTAATGATGGTTATGAAGTCATAATATAAATATTATTATATGAAAATTGTGATTTAAGAAATATTATTATAAATAAAGTGTCATACAATAATGAAAGGGTGGATATATATATTTGGGTTGTATTTTGGTGTTCAATATAGTGCACTACCATGTAAACAACCTAGGTTCAAACTCCAAAAAATGTAGAACACTTGTGTGCGTATGTGAAGGAAGGTGTTTGACCTCCCAGAGTTGGTTTCCCTTTGTCAACAAAGGATATTAACACATGTATAGAAACCAAACTAGTCTAAATGTAGTAACAAGTAAGATGATAAATGAGTATTTAAGTTGTTAGAGGGTAGGTGCGAGTGGAAGGAACCACCATTAAAATATTGATATTGTTTTTCCCTTATGAGGGTGAGGAGATTGAGAGAAAGGGGGATGATTTTTATTAGGAAGAGTGTGAATTGGTAGTTATAGAAAATATCAATGGTTTTGGGAAGGAGAGTTTCAAAGAAAAGAAGAGTCACCCCTCATTCATGTTTCTGTATCCATGTTGCAGGCTTGGTGGGTTGGGACATTGAAGTGAATTCTTGAATAGGTAGGGTATTGATTAGTGAACTTAGATAGATGGAGAGTGAGGAGAAAACAAGCAAGGATAAAAAATAAATTCATGTAAGCACATCTACATCTATAATCTAGTTGTTTTTGTGGTTTGGTTGATTGAAA
>SNQJ01S0299862.1:0-10391 GCA_010110895.2 Picea sitchensis
CTTTCTGTTGTTTAGGTAATTATTTCACTTTTTAATTTTAAATGGGACTAAAATATTTGTTTTTTTATATTCTTTTGACTTTACCTTATTTTATTATTGATTAAATATTAATTTTCAATATAAGGTAATTCGTTGATTTTTTTGGTAATGCACCCTTATACTTGTTTAACTTATAATGGTGACTAGTATAAGCAAGCGATGTTGTAATGTTCCCAAGCCAATTTTTTTTGCTTGGGGACACTAACTAATCGTTGATTGTTTGTGTTGCAGGATGGCCATTGATATTTCGGCCTTAGGGTTTATATTTAGTTATTCAACACAATTTATCAAGATTCATACAACACAATGCAAGATTTCATCAACATACAAATATGGAACCACAAAGCACATATATGACCTTTTTATTAGGAAATAGCAAGAACCTGATACAATATACGAGAAGATCTAGAATAACATCACACGGCTCCAAGAATAAAAAATATGAGCTGCTACAAAATGCTCCCGGAACATAATACAAGCCTCCCAAGGCCTGAATACAATATGAGAGATCCAATACAAAAGCTAGGGTTTACACAACCCCCCTAGTTGTTGGTACGTCTTGTTGAAGAAGATGAAGACCAAGGGTTCGACCCTCCTGAAGAAGACCTCCAAATTCTACCAAACTCCACCAAGAGATAGATCATGTCAATATGAACCCCCTCCTGAAATATGAAGCCCAAATACCACGTCTTCCTCCTCCAACTGTTGCAACCCTAAACATGTTCAGCTCTCGTGAAACCCTAGATAGGACCAACAATTTGGCTTGGATGAATGAGGCCTCCAAACCTCCTAAAACTCTCTAGGATGATAGATCGGGCAGTCACAAACCCCTAGGAGAAGTTTCAATATCAGATCTGAGTTAGAGCCTCCTAAATTTGAGAATCATTGAATCACCAAAACGTCCTCCTTCCTTCAAAATCTGTCCCAACCTATAAATAATGATCTTGTCATAGTAACTCCTCAAGAAATCCTCCAAATTGATGAGCAAGGTCCTGCAAACAAAACCCAAGTGCTAGAATCTCCCAAGGCTCTGTCAATAAGTTGAATCAAACTTCTCCTCAAACAATGGTGTGCCCTTGCTGGAAATCCTTGAATAGTACGACCCTACTGCTCTACTGAATCAATGGAAGAAACCTATGATGAATGTAGAATGGCATGGGTGGAGTATTTCATCCCCGAGACCAAGATTGGAACAAGTGAGTGGAATCTTTCACCACTGAGTTGCTCTCTAGGGTTTGTAAACTCAAAACCCTCAAAACTGTGTGCTCAAGAGCTCAACAAGAAAATACCAAAATATCCAAGATGAAATGAGAGGTGTGCCCTAGCCTTTCTTTTATACCTCTATTATGTTTTCATGTTGAGTTAGTTTAACCCCTAGGTTCAACTCCTAACTCAACCTCCAGCTTCTAATTCTTCATTGAGTTACTCTTTTCCCTTTTTCCCTTTTTCCTAAGTCAACTTCAAAATATAACATTAGTTTGGTTGAATTTTCCCCATGCTATGTGAGACTATGGTCTAGTGGGGATGCCCAGACCTCTTCATCAAGAGGTGGGGGACATTACAGTCTCCCCTTCTAGAAATTGCTTGTCCTCGAGCAATTCCAAACCTGTCTCCCGCACCACTTATTCATTCTCCCATGTGGCATCCTCAATGGGTAAATCCTTCCATTTGATCAGGTACTCTTTGATGCTTCTCTTGATGAGCTTCCTCTCCCGAACCTCCAGTATCTCCTATGGAATCAAAACAAATTGCCCTCTTTGTCTAGAGGTGGTAGCACCTCAAGGGGCATGATGTGTTGGTCGATGGCCATCTTTAGGCAAGACAAATGGAAGACATTATGTATCCTGCTACCCTGTGGGAGTTCCAGCTCATAAGCTACAGCCCCTACCTTCATGTTGATCCTGTAGGTCCCAAAGAAATGTGGTTGCAGCTTCTTTGCTCTGCTTCTTTTTATAGAAGCCTGCTTATATGGTTGGAGCCTTAAGTAAACTAAGTCACCAACCTCAAAAGTACGCTCAACCTAGTGTTTATCTTCTTGGACCTTTTGTTGGTTTTGCACCCTCTGTAAATGATCCTTTAGATCCCTAAGGATGTCTTGACTCTGTTGTCCCATATCTTGTACCATTGGGGCTCTGTTGTCACCAAAAGCAATCTCCACGAAAGAGAGTGGATCATAGTTGTACAATTCCCTGAATGGGGTCATGCCTATGGACATGTGATGGGTGGTGTTGTAGCAGTATTCCCCCAAATGTAGCCATCTAACCCATGCCTTCTGCTACCCTACCACATAATTCCTGAGATAGTCTTCCACCCATTTTTTGACTATTTTGGTCTGTTCATCCATCTGAGGATGATAGCTAGTACTAGGAGTCAAGTTCGTACCAACTAGCCTGAATAAATCCTGCCAGAATGTACTCATGAATATGCTATCCTTGTCACTGACAATGGTTTTGGGTAGGCCGTGCAGTCTGAAGATCTCCCTGAAGAATAATTCGGCCACCTATGTTGCATTGAATTCTGTAGCAATGGAGATGAAGTGTGCAAACTTCGTCAACCTGTCCACCACTACAAAAATGCAGTCTTTCCCCTGTGCCTTTGGTAACCCTATGATGAAATCCATGGATATGCTTTCCCACTTGTGCTCTGGGATGGGTAGGGGTTGCAGTAGTCTTGTCGGGTGAGTATGCTCATCCTTATTCTCCTGGAAAGTAGTACACTCCTTGGAGTGATTCATCACATCCTCCTTGAGGCCCTTCCATGAGAACCTCTCTCTCACCTGTCTGTATGTCTTGTCAATCCCTTGGTGACCTGCCATTGGTGAGTCATGACATGTCTGCAACACGTTGGCCTTGAAGGCCAATTCAGGAACCAAAACAATTCGACCCTTGTAATAGATGAGGCCATCAATGATCTTGAAGTTATCGTCCTATATTTTCTCGACCAATACCTGACAAGCGAATTGATTCTCTGAATATTCCATCACCAAGTGGTCCTTCCAATCAATAGACACATTTGTCATGGCATAAATGGATGGCCTTCTGGACAATGCATTTTCCACCACATTGTTCTTCCCTTTGACGAATTCAATGTCAAAGTCATAGGCATGTATTCTGCTTACCCATTTCTTCTACCTTTCATTTAAGTCCTTATGCTCAAATAGATACTTAAGACTGTTATGATCTGATTTCACCAGAAACCGTGCACCTACCAAGTATTGTCTGAATTTGGCCAGAGTGTGCATGATGGCCAACATCTCCTTGTCATAAATGTTGTAAAGTAACTCAAGTCCCTTGAGTTTTTGGCTCTCATAGGCAAGGGGGTGCCTATGTTGAATCAGTACGGCCCCAATACCTTCTCATGAGGCATCACACTCCAAGGTGAAAGGTTGGCCAAAATCTAGTAGGGCTAAGACAAGGCATGTGCTCATCACCTTTTTCATCTTGTTGAAAGTAAATTGGGCCTCCTCACTCCATTTGAAAGATCCTTTCTTGGTCAAGTCGGTCAAGGGTGCACAAAGCTGAGAGAACCCCTTGACAAACTTCTTGTAGTACGTGCACATGCCTAGGAATCCCCTTAATTCTGTAAGGGTCTTAGGTGTAGGCCAGTCCATTATAGCTTGAATTTTCTCTTGATGTACCTGTACCCCCTTTGCTCCGATGATGTGTCCCAAGTAAAGAACCTTCGTCATTCCAAACTCACATTTGGACTCCTTAGCATACAATGATTGCTTCTCCATGATAGACAGAATTTGATCCACATGCCGAAGGTGTTCCTCCCACATCTTGCTATAAATGAGCAAGTCATCAAAAAACACCAAGAGATGCTTCCTCAACTGTTTTTTGAATACATGGTTCATACAAGATTGGAACGTGGTTGGGGCATTGGTTAACCTGAAGGGCATCACTAAGAACTCATAGTGACCATAATGACACTTGAAAGCAATTTTTGGGATGTCCTCCTCCCTCATTTTGATTTGATGGTAGCCCGAACATAGGTCATTTTTTGTGAAATAGACAACCCCATGTAGTTCGTCCAGTAGCTCATCAATCCTTGGTATAAGATACCTGTTTTTGATTGTTTTCTTATTTAATTCCCAGAATTCAATGCACATGCACATGGTTCCATCCTTCTTTTTGACCAACACCACTGAAGAAGCAAAAGGGTTGGAACTCGGCTTGATGTTCCCCATATCCAAGAGCTCTTTGATTGCCTTCTCTATCTCGTCTTTATACTTCTTTGGATGTCTGTATGGTGTGGTGATGATTGGTTTTTCTTCTGCCTCCAACTCAATGATGTGCTCAAATCCCCTGTCTGGTGGCACCCCTGGTGGGATAGGTCCAAACACTTTGTTGTGTTTTTCAATGATTTCATGGATTTTTGGTGTGTAGTGAACCTTGCCCTGCTCACCTACACATGCCGAAATTCTACATTCAGCTGCATATATTATCTCTTCTCTCCTGAAGATGGCCTCCATCCTCTTGGCCGTAACTACCTTGGTTGAGTTACCTGTCATGCCTCAGAGCACTACCTTTCGTCCACCCTCCTCTCTGAAAGACATCTCCATGGTCTTGTAGTTGGTGGTAATAGGCCCCAACGTACTGAGCCACTGAACTCCAAGGATTATGTTTGTATCCAGAAGGTCCATCACATAGACATCCTATACCAACTCATGCCTACCCAATGTAATCTTCATGCCTAGAATGTACCTGTCACAAGGCATGGTGCTCCCACCTGCTACCTCCACCTTGAATCCTTCAAATTCAACCGTGGGTATATGTCTCCTCCGTAACAATGTTGAGTCAATGAAGTTGTGAGAATCTCCCCCATCAATCAATACTGACACCTTTTGCCCCTGCAAGACTCCTCTCATCCTAAAAATGTTGTACTTGGGCACTCCACTGATGAATGCCAAGGTGGATTTCTCCTCAGTCGTACTGTCATGACCTGTGGTCTCCTCCTCTATCGTCTATGTGGTGTCTACCTCCATGTTATGGATATGGCCGAAATCCTCCTCCTCCTCATTGTTTGAAGTCACCTCTATGTAGTGTACTTGGCCATGGCCCATGCATTTGTGTGATGGGTTCCATGGCTCTTTGCAAGTGTAGAAAAGTTGCTTCCTCCTCAATTCCCTTCTGGTGTTCTATCCAACCTGCCTCTACCCCTGTCAAACCCCCTTGGGTCACATCCTCCTAGGTTCATTGGAGGTCTATGATCTCTTCCTCCTATGTTAAGAGGTGGTCTAGGCACAAATTTCGGTTTGGCAGCTGGTCCCAGGTCTCTCGTCCTCCAAATAGCATCTTGTAGGTTGGTAGGCTTAAAATCCTTTACCCAACCCTTCAAGGGTTCCATCAGCCCCTCAGTGAAGAGCATCATGAGTCTGGTCTGTGATACATCCTGCACCATGACTGATAGCCTCTGGAATTCCTCAATGTACACCTCTGGTGCTCCTGTTTGTCTGAGTTGTGTGAGCTCCTGGAAATGTAACTCAGGATCCCCCTGATCAAATCTGTCAATGAGTCTCTGAGTGAACTCTATGTATGCCACTATCTGATTGTGGCCTAGTGTGGTCAGTCCATGATACCACCAATCATGAGCTTTTCCATCCAAGTACATGGTGGAAAACTTGATGGCTTCCATCTCCCTCGTGGGATTAAGTTGCAAATAAGTGTCCAGCTTCTGTACCCATGCATCTGTTGTCATCTTGGCCATACCATCAAAGTAGGGAATATCCATCTTCCCTACTCTACGTTCAAACTCATAATTGCTCCTGTGGTTCGACCTATACTTGTTTCTGAATTTGAGTTGACAGTATTGATCCAGGGGCATCTGCCTCTGAATCATTATATCCAAATCATTGTACTCCCTGGTACACTGTGCCATCTACTCAACAAAGTCATCCACCTGTTCATGGTGTGCTTGTTCATCTATGAACGTGGGTAAATATGGTCTAGGGGTAGCCCTGCTACCTATCTGTCCATGGGGTGTGCCTCCCTCATTGCTTCCCTCAGACTGATGATAGGGAATATGTTCTGGATTATACTTGTTTCCACTGTGTGATCCACCATTCTCCCTATTGTCATACATCTTTGGCCCTTTCCCTTTGTGATTCATTTGCATCAACAGATTGGCTATCCTAGTCTGGTTCTCATCGACCTTCCTCAGATTCTCATCTACCTTCCGCAGGGTTTGGTGATTTTGGTTTGTCCCTTACGGTTTGCCTCATAGTTCTCCTATAAGTGGTTGACCAGGGTACTTTCTATCTGGTTTATGGTTTTATGGAACTCATGTGCTAAGAAAGCCAAGCCTTGTGGCTCACGGTCATTCCCTGAACCCTCTATTTCGGCTTATGTTTCATTGGTCTACTTCTTCCTTCGGCCCATATAGATACCACTGTACCTCTGCATGCGCTAATCCTCACAGGATGGGAGGATCAGACCTCTGATACCACTGTAATGTTCCCAAACCAATTTTTTTCTTGGGGACACTAACTAACTATTGATTGTTTGTGTTGCAGGATGGCCACTGATATTTCGGCCTTAGGGTTTATATTTAGTTATTCAACACAATTTATCAAGATTCATACAACACAATGCAAGTTTTCATCAACATACAGATATGGAACCACAAAGCATAGTTTGACCTCTTTATTAGGAAATAGCAAGAACCTAATACAATATACGAGCAGATCTGAAATAACATCAGATGGCTCCAAGAGTAGAAGATATGAGCTGCTACAAAATGCTCTCGGAACACAAGACAAGCCTCTCAAAGGTTGAATACAATATGAAAGATCCAATACAAAAGATAGGGTTTGCACAACCCCCCTAGCTACTGGTACGTCCTGTTGAAGAAGATGAATACCAAGGGTTTGACCCTCTTGAAGAAGACCTCCAAATGATACCAAACTCCACCAAGAGATAGATTAGGTCAATATGAACCACCTCCTGAAATATGAATCCCAAATAATGCATCTTCCTCCTCCAATTGTTGCAACCCTAAACATGTCCGACCCTCACGAAACCCTAGATAGGACCAACGATTCGGCCTGGATAAATGAGGCCTCCAAACCTCCTGAAACTCTCTAGGATGATATATCAGGCAATCACAAACTCCTAGGAGAAGTTTCAATATCAAATCTAAGGTAGAGCCTCCTCGATATGAGAATCACTGAATCACCAAAACGTCCTCCTTCCTTCAAAAGTCGGCCCAACCCGTAGATAATGATCATGTCATAGTAACTCCTCAAGAAAGCCTCCAAATTGATGAGCAAGGTCCTGCAAACAAAACCCAAGTTCTAGAATCTCCCAAGGCTCTGTCAATAAGTTGAATCAAACTTCTCCTCAAACAATGGTGCACCCCTGCTAGAAATCTCTGAATAGTACGGCCTTGTTGCTCTCCTAAATCGATGGAAGAAACCTATGATGAATGTAGAATGGTGTGGGTGGAGTATTTCATCCTCGAGACCAAACTTGGAACAAGTGAGTGGAATATTTCACCACTGAGTTGCTCTCTAGGGTTTGTAAACTCAAAACCCTCAAAACTGTGTTCTCAAGAGCTCAACAAGAAAATACCAAAATATCCAAGATGAAATGAGAGGTGCGCCCTAGCCTTTATTTTATACCTCTATTATGTTTTCCTGTTGAGTTAGTTTAACCCCTAGGTTCAACTCCTAACTCAACCTCCAACTTCTAATTCTTCATTGAGTTACTTTTTTCCCTTTTCCCCTTTTTCCTAAGTCAACCTCAAAATATAACATTAGTTTGGTTGACTTTTCCCCTTGTTGTGTGAGACTATGGTCTAGTGGGGATGCCTAGACCACTAAGTCTTCCCAGACCTCTTCATCAATAAGTGGGGGACATTACAAATTTTTATTAATCTTTGACAATTATTGCTTCCAACGTCACGACCTCTTAAAATGACAATCGTTACTTGATTCTATCAGTATTGTCCTTCGTGTAATTTATACTTAGGGATAAATGCACTTCTGAAGCTCAATAGTAGCGGTCTCACAATACCGTTGTTTAAATTTAGGTGGATGGATCTATTTAAATTGGCGTCCAATATTTCCTCGAATTAGAATGGCCGCAATTTTGTTTAAATTGTTTATGCGACTTCTTGAAACGACACACCCTTGTATTGGTGGCGGTTTAATATAACTAATCAATCGACTCCAATATAACTTAATGTGCCTTATATAATTCCTTCACACTAATTCTTGAATGTTTGAATCTTGTTATAATTTAAATTATGAATAGTAGCCATCATTACAAAGAGAGACAAGTAGTTGCGTATAACAACACCTGCTAGTTTAGTTCAAAAAATTATGAATTCTCCATTGACCTTCACTTAACCACAATGTGGCAATTTATTGGTACCCTCTATGATTGGCAACAACAACTCCCCTTCCACATTGCGATAGAAATATCGCTTGACGACAACAATACACAACTCGACGAGTGGGACCAATTCAACGGAAATGGGTGACAAGATGTTATCTTCAGGCTTGTTTCTTTTGTTCTATGCATAACCCTTTAAACAGAAATAGAACTCATACTCTTTAATTTATTATTATTATGTGATTTCTGGAAAAAGGGTGACGACGTCGGCAATTTGTTGTTAGCTTTGTTTTTGTTTGTATCTTTTTTAATCTTGATTTCTGGCTTTCTTGTTTTTTTTTTAATTTCCAAAGGAGTAATTTGTACTTATTTATTTTCACGTGATTCTGAATTTTTAATGCCCAAAATCCGGATTGTGTTCAAAGAACTTGAAGAATCAGAGAAACTTTGAAAATGTGGGTTGGTCAAAAACCTGATTAAACAAAGTCTGAATGGAGAGTGACCAACAACCATGATCAAACTTGCTCTGATACCAAATGAGACAAACAAAGTTCACGCACAAGTAGTCCAAAATATTTGGAATATAGTAATCAAATCCATACGGACATATATATATATATATATATACGAATGAATAGTAAGATGATTACAATTGAGAATGAGGGCTCGTTTATATACTCATGCAGGGGTGCCCTTAACCAATAGTCATGTCCTTTCATTATTAATAATTATTATTTATTAATTATCATTTAATTATTATGTTATTAATATCTATTTTATATGTATATTTATGTCCATAACATATGACAGGGATACATTGAGGTTTGACATGATCTACTACAAAGGTGAAACACATTTAGTCCTTGAGGCCACATTTGAGGAGATGATCATGAGGGTGATGCATGATACACCTTCAGTAGGACTTTCTGGGGACTTGTATGAGCATGAGGTAGCATATATGGCAGAGCTATTTTACAGGAAGGTGTCTAGACTCTAGGCGTTGTTAGAGTATATTATTAGGAATAGGGTGGTAGGTTTCCCTGGGTGGTTTGGCGGGAGCATGACATATTAGCATGCATGGGGTTGGTTCCTAGTATCTGGTGTCTGCCAGTTGATTGCATACAAAGATTAGAGATAAGGCTCGTCTGGATTATGATAGTTATCAGTGTAGTACAACAACAATCAACAAGCCTTGGGAGTGGTAGAATTTCAATTTGGTGGTGGGATCCATACATTCATTTGAGTGATAGATTGCTTCAGATGATGATGATGATGATGATCAACAGAGTTGTGACAATGATTGGTCTTCTTGATTTTTGGGATAATAGTAGAGGGGAAGTTGAGACTTACTCTATATGGCAGGATAGATCTTCTTTTTCGAAACCTAAGATTGAGGCTGGCAGTGGTTTTGCAGAATTAGACTTCACCGAGACACCTTTCCAGGGGATGATTCGGGATAATGGGTTTAGTCCCTTCAGTGATTTCAGCTTGGGGTTCCAAGAGAGGAGGATGCAGACTGGGCATGTTGGTTCGATAGTGATTATCAGAGTGGCACAACATCATCATGGTGGTTCTTTTCTAGGATTAGTTTGGGACCCTGGGATTACATTGTTTGACAGTTTGGCTATTGTTAGAGATGAGAGAGTTGGTTTTGATTTTCATGAGTTTACTCCTGGAATTTCATGGGTTGACAATTTGGTGACTGATATAGAGGAGAGTAGCTTCTAATTTCAGGAGTTTACTACTAGAGTGCATGGGATTGGTTTTCTAGAGGAGCAATTCTCTGAGGAGCTAACCAAGTTTTTGCAGTGTCTGATTGCTCTACTTACCCGTAGTATTCAGGAGGTCGCTCATGCTAGTACCTTGCAGGACAATGCTTTGAGCAGAGGGTGCTTCACTTCTTCTAGATTGGTTTGGGACCCAAGGATCACTCTCAATTTCGGTTTGGTGCAGCTTGTTGATCATATTTTGAGGTGGCATTGCTCGAGGAAAAGCAATCTCTGGGAAGGGAGGAAT
>SNQJ01S0299865.1:0-10391 GCA_010110895.2 Picea sitchensis
CTTTTCTCCTTGTGAAGCCAAGCCCCAACCATCCTTGATGAGTGTTTTAACCCATATAGGGACTTTTTAGCTTACATACCAACTCTTACTTTCCCTTCACAAAAAATCCTTATGGTTTCTTCATGTAGATTTATTCTTCCATATCCTCATGTAGGAACGTTGTCTTCAAATCCATTTGTTCTACTTCAAAATGAAATACAACAACAATAGATAAAATAAATCTAATAGAAATTAACTTGGTAACGGGAGAAAAAATTTCACCAAAGTCAATTCCCTCTACCTATGAATAACCTTTTTCTACTAACTAGGATTTGTTTTACTCCACTTTACCTTTTTCATTCAACTTCTTCTTAAACACCTATTTCCTTCCAATGGGATTTCTTCCAGTCAAAAATTCCACTAGATCCCAAGCCTAATTCTTGTCCAAGGATGTCATTTCTTCAATGATGGCCTTTTTCCAGAGTTTTCCATCCTTTGAATCCATAGCCTCCCTAATAGTTCTAGGATCATCATCAGTAATAGACAAAGTGGTGCAGTCATGACCCTCGCAGTCCAACCGTTCTCACCAGGACCTTCTTCATCTCAGGCCCGAAGAGCTACAATGCCCTTCAGATCTCGTATCGGGACCTTTTGTTTCCCACAAGATTCTCTATTGATCTCCCGGCAGTCTTCTCAAGAAATTGGTTTTCGTGTTATCGCGAAACCTGTGAGTATGTTCCTCGTGCTATCCAAAACCCCGAAACCCGATGGGTCAAAGAGTCAATGCTCCCGTTCCTATCGGGGATTTCCCTCTCGGGAAATTGGTGCATGCAATGTCGTGGTTCACTTGCACCAAAAATCTCCGAACCCGAACTCCGATACACATGTTCGCTATTTCCTTGCCATGTCACCTCCTCTCTCCGTGTGATCGGGAATCGTGTGATCACGATTTTTCCGGTTGTAATCTCTTGCAATGAGAATTCCCGAAAGTTGAATCTCGACTTCCCGGGATCTCGTGCCACCTGTCCCCTAGCGATCAATGGCTCCGATTAGATCGGGAAATCGCTAATCGCGATTTCAGCAAATAAAAAACTCATGCCTCCGTGAAACCTGATAAGACGAATCCCGATGGCTCTTGGTTCCTCCTGCGCCTAAGGGTAAATCCCTCACAACTTCTCCAAGATCTGACGGTCGACGGGACTTCGCGATCTTCCCCGGCGAACCCTGGCCGTCGATTCCCCTCCTTGGAGATTCCTCTCGCTCTAAACCTCCTTCCTGTTCAAACCTTCTGCTGGGTCCTTCTCCCAGGAATCACGAAGGAACTATCCCTCCTGAGCTTGTCAACTCTGACTCCTTCAGAGACTTTGCGCACATTACTTGTGCTCAACCTTCAACAACTCTCAAAGTGTTGAGTCTTCCAGACTCTGTGCACTTCCGGCAACAACAGTCTATCCCTTCCTTTGCTCAGACTAGCCACTAAGACTTCAAATTCATCCTGCGCTTCTCCTGCACGGCTCTACCAACCCAAATCAACTTCTGGGTGAACGAGAATAAGGGTTTAATTGTCTAGCCTCATCAACGCACTCTATGCGGATGAATTCCACTGCACTCTATGCAGGAATCTCCTGGCTCAGACAGAGAAACAATTGAAACTTATTCTCTTCTCTCTCAGACTTTAGTTAAAAACCCTGAAATCA
Organism: Picea sitchensis; assembly: GCA_010110895.2. NCBI lineage: Eukaryota > Viridiplantae > Streptophyta > Pinopsida > Pinales > Pinaceae > Picea > Picea sitchensis. The sequence continues at coordinate 1,677 of SNQJ01S0299865.1, forward strand.
CATGCACAGTATATTCAAAGCAAATGTATACAAGGAAAACAAACATTCATGAGCACATAAACAACATACACAGAGAAATGGAACCGACCATGAAATTGAATCACAGACTCCTTTCTATTAATTCAAATCTCTACATGGGTGTTCTCCACAATTTCTCTGCCTGCTCTCCTCTTCTGAATGATTTCCATATGAATTCTGAATGATCCTCCCACAATGACACAAAGGAGGGTGTCTATATTCCGTTTTCCCTCTCGAAAACTAAAACTGTCTAATCTAGACTTAAAAGTCTATCTACCTGCATTAACTAAAGTAAATGCCTCCTATCTACTTCAGACAAGAGCGTAAAGCTCGAGGTCTGATATAATACAATAGGTGCTCCTTCATAAATGGTTCATTGAAGGATATGGCACTTCATCTTTAATGAAAATTCAAAAAGTCATCAAGCCTATATGTCATGTGTTTAAAAACACATGCGTTGGCTCCACGCTTGCTTTGAGAGTTGCGATGCTCCTGCATCATACTCCTTGGCTTGAAAAATTTCATGGGCTCCAGTCCATGAGCTCCTGCACGGATTGTCCATGTTTCTGTATTGCTGCTTCATTTTCCCAGCTAGCATCTTCGACTGGGTAATTCTTCCATTTCACCAGGTACTCGAAGTACTGCTTCCACCTGGTCTTCTTTCCTACTCGCTTGTCCAGTATGCACTCCATCTGTGGCTTTTTTGCTACTGGTAATTGTTTCTGCCACTGGATCATTGGTCCTTCAGTTCTAGTTTCTGCTTCTTTAGCCCTGTATGGGTATAAATCTGAAACATTGAATATCGGAGATATCCCGATGCCATCCGGCAACTCAATTTCATATGCGTTTTCTCCAAATTTCTTCAGGACTCTGCACGGTCCGATTTTCTTCATCTTCAGCTTGTTGTATGTTCCCCTTGGGAACCTTTCCTTCCTTAAGTGTGGTAGAACAAGATCCCCAACTTCAAACCGAAGTTGTCTCCTATGATGATCTGCTCTGCGTTTATACTCCTGATTTGAGTCCATCAGTTGATGCTTCACCCTGCCGTGAAGTTCCTTCATCGCCTCAGCAAACTCTTCTGCACTAGAACTGCTAGTTGCAGTTTGTTATGACTCCTTGAGTTTAGAAACTCCCCTCGGTTGTGTCCCATACACAATCTGAAATGGGATTTTTCCTGAACTCCGATTCACAGAATCATTGTACGCAAACTCTGCCTGTGGCAATATGTTGTCCCAGCTGCCATGGTGTTCCATCACCAAGCTCCTCAGCAAGTCTCCAAGACTTCTGTTGACCACTTCTGTTTGTCCATCTATTTGCGGATGGTAAGCTGAACTAAATGCCAAGTTAGTTCCCAGCTTCTTCCATAGTGTCCTCCAAAAATGACCTATGAACTTGGTATCCCTGTCCGAGACTATGCTTCTCGGCAATCCATGAAGTCTAACAATTTCTTTGAAAAACAAGTTTGCGATGTGGGTCGCATCATTGGTCTTCTGACATGAAATAAAATGTGCCATCTTCGAAAACCTGTCCCCCACTACAAAGATGGAATCAACCCCTCTTTGTGTCCTTGGAAAACCCAATACAAAATCCATGCTAATTGCCTCCCATGGCCTCTCGAGTATGGGCAATGGCTGATAAAAACCTCCATTCTACTTTCGGCCCTTCGAATGTTGACATATTCGACACCTGTCAACAAAATTCTTGACATCTTCTCACATTCCTGTCCAAAAATACGATTCTCTCAGCTTTGCGAAGGTCTTATCATGACCAAAGTGACCTGCTAAACCGCCACTATGCTTTTCCTTCACTAAATTCTCTCTCATGGAGCAATTCGGAATGCACAGTTGATTGCCTCTGAACAACAATCCCTCCTAGATCATGTAATATATCCATGGACTCCGGTCTCTGAGAACTGGATTCTCAACTGCCTCGTATGCCTCTGCAAAATCCGCATCTCCTGCATACATATCTCGGATATTTTCAAAACCTAATGTCTTGACTTGGAATTCCTGCAATAGCAAACATTTCCTGCTCAAAGCATCAGCCACTTTGTTAGCAGTTCCTGAAATGTGTTTAATTACAAATGTGAAATTTTGCATATATTCTACCCATTTTGCATATTTCTGGTTCAACTTCTCTTGTTGACTCACAAACTGCAATGCATGATTATCACTGTATAACACAAATTCCTTGGGTATTAAGTAATGCCTCCACTTCTTCAATGCCTGTATGATGGCATAAAATTCCTTATCATACGTGGAGTATTTCAATTTTGCCTCATCCAACTTCTCACTGAAGTATGCAACTGGTCTGTCATCCTGACTCAAGACCGCTCCGATGGCATACCCACTAGCATCACATTTCACCTGAAATGTCTTCTAAAAGTCAGGCAACACCAGAATTGGTTGCTCTGTAATCTTCCACTTCAACAGATTGAAGCTCTTCTCAGCCTCTGCTGTCCAGTGAAAAGTTTTATGCCGCTTCTTCACCGTGTCCATCATTGCTGCACTAATCCCACTGAAATTCCTGATGAACTTTCTATAGAAACTAGCCAATCCATGGAAACTCCTCACCTCAAAAACATTTCTCGGTGATGGCCAATTCTTGATTACTTCCACTTTTTCTGGATCCATCTTCAACTCATTCGCCGATATAACAAAACCCAAGTAAATGAGCTCTGTCTTCATGAAGGAACACTTCTTCATGTTGACCAACAGCTTCTCCTGCTGCAATCTTCTCATCACAATGGCCAAATGCTTCAAATGTTCATCCTTCGTCTTACTGAAAATCAATATATCATCCAGATATACAACTACAAACTTCCCAATGAATTCCCTCAGGACTTCATTCATCAGTCTCATGAATGTGCTCGGTGCGTTTGTCAAGCCAAACGGCATGACCAACCATTCATACAAACCTTCATTTGTCTTAAATGTTGTCTTCCATTCATCACCCTCTCTCATGTGAATCTGATGATATCCGCTCTTCAGATCAATCTTTGAAAAATAAATTGCCCCACTTAGGCAATCCATCAGATCATCTATTCTCGGCAGTGGAAATCTATACCTGATGGTGATTTTGTTTATCGCTCTGGAGTCTGTACACATCCTCTAGCCTCCATCCTTATTTGGACTAAGTACTGTTGGTACAGCACATGGACTCAAGCTCTCCCTGACAATCCTTTGTCCATCAACTCTTGTACTTGCCTCTTGACTTCCTCATTCTCTTGTGGCGTCAGTCTGTATGCGGCTTTATTTGGCAAACTGGCTCCTAGTATGAGATCGATGTGATGACTCACACTCCACATTGGTGGCAACGAACGAGGTAATTCGTCCACGATGATATTAGTGAACTCTCCCAGCAGTTCCTAAATCTCATCTGGTATATCATCCACTCTTGTGCTAGTTAGGACAATTCTCGGTTTCCTGACCACAAAGAATTGTGGATCTTCATTCTTCTCCATTTCTGTGAGAAGCTCCTTCCCACTCATGAGAAGTATGGTGTTACTTACTTACGGCTTCACCTCCTTATATTTTATCGGAAGTAATTTGTGTGTCATTCCATCCTTCTCTAGGGTATATGTGTTCATTCTCCTGTCATGAACCACATTTCGGTCATATTGCCATGGTCTACCCAATAATACATGGCATACATCCATGGGAATGACATCACATAGGACCTTATCCTTATGTTCACCCATTTTGAAATCAACTAAACATTGTTTAGTGACACTCACCTGATGCCATTTTTGTAGCCATGATACTTTGTATGGACTCGGGTGATTGGTTGTCTCTAGCTCCAAATTTTCTACCATATCGGTCGAAACGAGATTGTCGGTGCTTCCGTTGTCCACTATGACCTTGCATTTCCAGCCCTTGGTCTTGCACGTGGTCCTGAACAGTCTGGTTCTCTGAGTTGTGTCCTCCACTTCCTTCTCAGGTGTCAAAAGAACCTTGTGCACCGTCAGTGACTTCCCACTTCCGTTGTCTCCATTCTCAACATCACGCCTCTGCGCCTCAGCGATGTGAGATTCTCCTCTATCCATTTTCCGGTATGGACAATCAACGGCTTTATGTCCATCCTTCCCACATGTAAAACATGTGATGATTCCTCCTCTACCTCTTCCCCTACCTCTGGTACGAGGAAAAGTGTTCACGTCAGCATATCCGCCACCCTGCTCTATATGATGTCTCCTCAGCTCAGCATATTACTGTCCTCGCTGTGAGGTTCCACCTCTCTCAATTTTACCCTGAGGTTTCTTCCATTCCTCCTTGGGCTTCTGATATTTATATTGGGCAATTGCCTTGCCTCTGGGCTGACTCCGGCCTCGCCCTCACTATCCTTTCTTACGGCTCAGCTTCTCCTCGGATTTCAGAGCCATCTGATAAGAATCCTCAACTATCCTGATAGTTTCCATGCTTAACTCATCCTGAATGTCATACCTCAAACCATTCAGGTATCTGGCTACCTTCTCATCATTGCTCTCCCAATGACCTGCTGTGATATTGAGTCTGTAAAACTCCTCGGTGTACTCCTTCACCGTCATCAACTTTTGTCTCAGGTTCTACATTCGCCTGAACAATGTGATCTGATAATCTCTGGGGATGAATTTCGCTTTCATCTTAGAAATCATCTGATCCCAGCTCTTAATATTTTTTTTTTCCTTTGGAACGTCTATCTGCCTGTAGCTCATCCCACCATAATGCTACATGTCCCTTCAACTTAGTGACAGCATGCCTTATATTCTTGTCCTCTTCGATATCCTCATAATCGAAGTAGGTGTCAAGAGTTCGGATCCAATCCAGCAACTCTTCTGCATCCAGGCTTCCCTCGTAAGCTGGAATATCCATTTTTTCCTTTGCCCCCATTCTGGCGATGGCTTTGATCAACCGCTCTGTTGATGCGTCTTCTGCTGCGACTTCTTCTGCATGTCCAGCTTCCTCTTCTACTTCGGAATCGCTAAGATCCCTTGCACCAACCCCGGGTCTCTGCACTATCTCCATCTCCTCGAGTCTTGCTCGGACATCTCTCATTTGGCGCTCCATTTCTGGATTTCCTGTCGGCCTTCCTCTTCTTCGCGCATCCCTGTCCTCTGGACCAGGTGACTTCCTTTCTCTTCTGGGTGTTATGATGAATCCTCTTCTCTACTACAGAAAGCAAAGATGTATTCCCGCTCTGATACCACTTGGTGCAGTCGTGGCCCTCGCATTCCAACCGCTCTCACCAGGACCTTCTTTGTCTCAGGCCCGAAGAGCTACAATGCCCTTCAAATCCCGTATTGGGACCTTTTGTTTCCCACAGGATTCTCTATTGATCTCCCGACAGTCTTCTCGAGAAATTGGGTTTCGCTTTATCGTGAAACCTGTGAGCACATTCCTCGTTCTATCCAAAACCCCGAAACCCGATGGGTCAAAGAGTCAACGCTCCCGTTCCTGTCGGGGATTTCCCTCTTGGGAAATCGACACATGCAACGTCGCGGTTCACTTGCACCAAAAATCTCCGAACCCAAACTCCGATATGCACATGCGCTATTTCCTTGCCACGTCACCTCCTCTCTCTGTGTGATTGGGAATCGCGTGATCGCGATTTCGCTGGTTGTAATCTCTTGCAATGAGAATTCTTGAAAGCCAAATCCTGACTTCCCGAGATCTCGTGCCACCTGTCCCGTAGCGATCAACGGCTCCGATTAGATCGGGAAATTGCTATTCGCGATTTCACCAAATAAGATGAATCGCGATTTCAGCAATATAAAACTCCTGCCTCCATGAAACCTGATAAGCCGAATCCCGATGGCTCTTGGTTCCTCCTGCACCTAAGGGATAAATCCCTCACAACTTCTCCAAGATCTGACGGTTGACGGGACTTCGCGATCTTCCCCGACGAACCCTGGCCATCGATTCCCCTCCTTGGAGATTCCTCTCCCTCTAAACCTCCTTCCTGTTCAAACCTTCTCCTGGGTCCTTCTCCCAGGAATCACGAAGGAACTATTCCTCCTGAGCTTGTCAAATCTGAATCCTTCAGAGACTTTGTGCACACTGCTCGCGCTCGACCTTCAACAACTCTCAAAGTGTTGAGTCTTCCAGACTCTGTGCACTTCCGGCAACAACAGTCTATGCCTTCCTCTACTCAGACTACCCACTGAGACTTCAAATTCAGCCTGCGCTTCTCCTGCACGGCTCTACCAATCCAAATCAACTTCTGGGTGAATGAGAATAAGGGTTTAACTATCTAGCCTCATCAATGCACTCTATGCGGATGAATTCCACTGCACTCTATGCAGGAATCTCCTGGCTCAGACAAAGAACCAATTGAAACTTATTCTCTTCTCTCTCAGACTTCAGTTAAAAACCCTGAAATCAAATGCACAACATATTCAAAGCAAATGCATACAAGGAAAGAAAACATTCATGAGCACATAAACAACATACACAGAGAAATGGAACCGGCCATGAAATTGAATCACAAACTCCTTTCTATTAATTCAAATCTGTACATGGGTGTTCTCCACAAGTTCCTTGCTTTCTCTCCTCTTCTGAATGCTTTCCATATTAATTCTGAATGATCCTCCCACAATGATACAAAGGAGGGTGTCTATATTTCGTTTTCCCTCTTGAAAACTAAAACTGTCTAATCTAGACTTAAAAATCTATCTACCTGCATTAACTAAGGTAAATGCCTCCTATCTACTTCAGACAAGAGTGTAAAGCTCGAGGTCTGATATAATACAATAGGCACTCCTTCATAAATGGTCCATTGAAGGATATGGCGCTTCATCTTTAATGAAAATTCAAAAAGTCATCAAGCCTATATGTCATGTGTTTAAAAACACATGCGTTGGCTCCATGCTTGCTTTGAGAGTTGCGATGCTCCTGCATCACAAAGCAAAATTTGAATGAAAATCAGTTGTAGTATACCTTTCAGATTTCCTTATTTATTGAACCAATCTTTTCAATACTAGATTATGAGGACCTTCTTCCTCTAATTCATATTCTTGTCTAGAGTCTGATTCATCATCCTTTAACTAAAACTCTATTTTCTCTGGTTGTTCCTTGGTAGGACTTCCTATTTGACAACATATTTGATTTATTTAATTACCACATCTCAGCTATAAACTACCTTCTTAGTTTTTGTGTTCCAAAGCTTATAACCTTTCAGACCATCCTTATGCCCAATAAAGATACACTTTTCAGCCTTTTTATCTAGCTTACTCATTTTTCTTTGGAACATGAACATAGGCCTCACATCCAAATACCCTGAGATGTGCGAGAGAGGGTTTCTTACCAGTCCATAACTCATGTAGATTCTTATCATCCAATGCCAATGAGGGTGATCGATTGACCAAGTAACATCTAGTACCGAAAACGTTTGCCTATATTTATTTTCCTCACCCAACACCACTAAGTATGCACCTTGATTTTTCCATTAGCATCGTGTTCATCCTTTCTCCAAATCCATTATGTTGAGGTGTATATGGAGTAGTCTTCTGCCTTGATATACCTCACTTCTTACATAATTCTTCAAATTCATTTCTATAGAACTCTCCACCATTATTATTCCTCGACACCTTAATTATTTTCTTAGTTTGATTCTACAAAAGAGCCTTAAACTCTTTAAACTCATCAAAGACTTCCAACTTGTTCCCAAGGAAATATATCTAATAATTCCTTGAGAATTCATCTATAAATGACACATAGTACACATATTTTCCCATTGATGGAACTGACATAGGTCCAAAGACATCATTGCTCACCAACTGTAAAATTCACTCTACCCTCGTTGCACCAAAGGGGAATCTTACCCAATTCTGCTTCCCATATACACAATGTTCATAGAAATAAAAATCCACAGAGAAGTTAGACATAACTTCAACCATACCTTTACCATGTAGTAGTCAAATTCCCTTATATCCAATATGCCCCAATCTTTGATTCCACAACATAGTATTTTCTCTAGAGACTATAGAAGGTTTTTCTTCTTCAACTCCAATATTAGGAACAATTGAACTATTACACCTATAACTAATAGTTCTTCCATATAGTTATATAGAGTTCCAAACCTAAATCCATTCAACAACACCATTTCACCTCAAACCATCATGTAGGTTTCTTTCTCAAACATTGTTTTTACCCCTGCATCGTCCATTTTGATTACAGAAATCAAATTTCTATCCAAACCTAGGATGTGTAGAACACCAGGGTATGTTCTAATCCTTATCCATGAGCTTCAACTTGAATTTTCCTTGTCCTATGATTTTGGTTGTTGAGTAATCACCTAGGAAAACATCACCTTCATCATACCTTTCATATTCACAAAACCACTCCCTATGAGGAGTCATGTTAAAGGATGCACCTGAGTCAACCAACCATGCCTCATGATCTGCATGTGTGATTGATGAAGCCAAGTACACATCCCCTCCTTCTCCTACTAAGGTTGTAGTTTCTTTAGAAGGAGCATCTTCGGATCCCTTCCCTCTCTCAACACTTTTGGATCTACATTGCTTCTTGAAGTACCCTTCTTTTCCACATATACTGTAGTGTCCCCAAGGCCGAGCCCCGTCATAGATCATGTTTTATGCAAAGAATTGTAAATGTGTTCTATAGGCTGGTGAGCCAAGTGTTGTATAAGTTGTAGGATTATGTGTTTTGTTAGGCCAAGGAGCCTAAGTGTTGAAGGCCAGGAGCCTGTTGATGTACTTAT
>SNQJ01S0299866.1:0-10561 GCA_010110895.2 Picea sitchensis
TAGGAATCGATGATTTCAATCCTCTCTTGGAATCCAATGATATAGAAATGATTTTTGAAGTGGCTCTTCCTTCAACAGACTCTAAGAACTCTCCAATATCCTCTTGATCGTATCCCAAAACTGCAAATCATGGTCTGTGTACCACCTCTAATGGATGAGTGATTCATTGGCCATGAATTCCAATTTCACCTCCTCTGTATCCCATCTTTGTGAGGAGATTCATGCCCACGTTAGTTTCATACTGAGAAGAAATTGAACATGAAGAAACATCATATACCTTGGTTTGAGTTTGTGCATCCACGGTAGAAGTCTCTTTGTCTTCCATTCATTCACCATGCTGCAACTTATCCAATATATCATCCTTGGTTTGAAATTTGAGATGTAATTCTTCAATAATTCCATTGAGGACTTCTCCATGAAGCTGAGACCTCTCTTGAATCTCTTGCTTCTCTTCTTCTGCAACTTGCAAAAGTCTCCTCAACTCTGCATTTTCATCTTGAATGTTGTGATTTATTTCTTCTAATTCTTGAAGTCTTTATGCTCACTCCGCTCCTTTTTCCATCCTACAAAGCAGTCAACCTACTCTGGTACCACTTGATTTTAAAACGGGTGAGTACTTACTCTACACAAGATTTAAATCGAGAATCATTTTCTGATGAAGTATTTGCATAAGGATTAAAGGGCACATGAATCCATGATTAACCATGATTTTTAACAATAATACATAACATACATGACCTCAAATGGAATAAATCATATAAAAATACAAGAGAGAGAGACAACCGATGTTGGTAACGAAGTTCATGCCTCTTGGGCTACATCTCTGGACCCGCTTCAATTGGAATAAGGATTGCTTTCATTCCTTCCTCAAAATATGTTGGGACCCTTCTCATGAATGATTACATAAGAGAAGCCTTGTCCTTCATTGAGGATTCAAGAAAACTACTCACACTCATATCTCTCCATACATCAAGAAGGATAATTCCTTACATGAATAAGTCTCTCAATACTTCGGATTAGTAGCATTATAGCTCTCTAACTCTACTCATTAATTTCTCATTACTCTCCCCTTTTACATAGGGTTCACATAAGGAATTATATGGTTTTTCCTCACTCTCTCTTAAGAAAGAGCATTAATTCCTAGACCCACAATAATAGGATCTAATTACAAAAGAGGAAAAACAAGATCCATAAAAGTAGGATCTGAAACTATCTTCAATAACATAATGGGAAAAGTTTGAAAACCACCCACAGACTCTTGAACCATGCCCTTGATTCTCTCAACCTATAATTGAGAATAACGATAAATTGGTGTGAGGTGGTTTCTCACATAAAAATCAATTTCAAAAATTATAATTTAATGATAAATACGTGAGTCTAATTTCCCTCAGAAGTATTAATCATTTTACAACAAAAGTGAATAATAATGTATGACTTTTTTCAAAATCTCATAAAGAATAATTAAATGCATGAGCATCTTGTAAAATCATAAAAGAATGCATGGGACCCTATTCTCACAGAGAAAAAATGCATGAGAAAATAAAACTCAAGACATATAAGTTCACCCTTTCACCACTTTGTCACCAATTTCAACTTGACATGGTGAGCAGAGTAAAAGTCCTTTCCATGTGTGGAAATTCACTCGGATCAATCCCAATGCCCAATTTTTAAAAATCCTTAAGATTGTGACTCTATTCTCCTGACAGAGTCTTTACACGGTTCCTTCACATGGAACTCTTTCGACATGCAACTTCCTTATTTCATATCCATCACTATCTTTCATGGCCTCAAACTTGAGTTAGCTTCAACTGTTTACCAAACATTCCATAAGGAATATAAATATGCATCTTTGTTATGCATCTGGATTATTTATCTACAGATATTCCTTGTTTTGTTAAATTACATCCATGATGCACTTAAACAAATGCATGATCATAAGCCCATGTGTATCTACCATATGTATATTTTTCAACTCACATACATATTTATGTTAAAATCATTCAACTAATGATTGTTCACAATTGTTCTCATGCTATCCTCAATGACATAATGAGGTTTCCTTTTATCATGACAATAGAGAGTCCTTGCTCATTTACTCTTTCATCTATTTATACTATCCTTTCTTGAGGGAATGGAACACATTCCCCTCAATCTATCATTCAAAACAAAACTTTGATGACTCTGCATAACAAAGTCAACCATGCATCCATTGTATTCATTCAATCTTGGTAAGTGAAATGATTTCCTTACATTTCACTCATTTAGGAAGTCATATTGTTCCTTTAGTATACATATACACTTACATGATACATGTGAATCACTTGCACATTTAATATCATCGATATCTATTTAATTTTAATATCAGTATTCATATCAAGAAACCTCACAATGCATTAAATCCATGCACTCAAGAATATACAAACATAGCCAAACATTCATCACGAAATATCATTACTTGCACCTTTTCCATATCATTCATACACATGGACATATCATACTTCCAGATACTCCTCCCAAGGACCTTGTTTCCATTCTTATTACAAGTCTCATAGAGATACTCAACACTGAGCTTCCCTTTCTGTTCATAGCTTGCAGTCATTCACATGACATCCACATGGCAAGTTTAATAGACATCATCATAACTATGTCCCCATTTCCATATGACAACAACCATCAAGGAGGAATTGTTTCCTCGACTACTATAAAATTATTCAACAATCCATAAACACCATCTGGGCAATTCCAACAGTGCCCAAGGAAACAAGACAAGTTATCAAGCTTCTTTTTCATGCTTCAAACAATTTTTGGTTAACAAACATTTTTATCAAGGGAAACATTTTCTATATTCCCTCTCCCTACTACTTGAAAATATCAAGCCATACCTTATATGGATACCATCCACATCTAGATTTCAACCTGAACCATTGGTCATCTAGAAGTGCCCCAACACTTCTTTTACCACATTCAGGATCAACATTTCATTAGCCATTTTACTCATTTATAATGAATTTTAATGTCTAATAACATTTGGACTATTTCCTTAAAACCCAAATACAATTTTGAATTATGTTACTTACTAAGTATTTTAATACAAAACTTGAGAGAATCTTTAGATCATAATTAGTCTTGGGTAGAAAGTCCATCTCCTTTTTTTTAATTTTTGTAGAGGTTCTAGTTGTTTATGTCTATGCTCACCATAAAACATAATATAGGTTGTATAGGTAGACCATACTCAACCATTACACCAAAAATTATTTCTTCGATTCAACAACAACCAGGGACAAAGGTCACTCTCCTCCTCCCACAGGAATTCTGGCAGATTAGTTTTCTATCCACCAAGCAAAGGAGGTTGTTGTTATTGCTCAATCAATAACCCATATTTATGTAGCTCCGTCTGTCATCTTGATTAGAAAAATGTTTCCCAACAATTCCTCTACCCAAAAATAAATTCGTTTCTTAGTTCCCTTTAGAACCAGAGAGTTTCACATGTTCTCCCTCTTCAGAAAATGGTCACCAAACCCATTCCTCTTCCTTCTTCAACATCATCAACATTTTACTTATGCTACTATAGTTAGATAATCATTAACCATATTGTTATCACATGAAATTTTCTAGAGTCATGGGTGAAAGCTATGAGCGCAAGCAAGCGGGAAAGTGTAGTTTTCCATGGTGGAGATCCCCTGTGCATTTTATTTAGTGCCATCTCTAAATGAGATTAGAAGGATTCCATAGTTGGTAGACATATAAGGATTTAGTGGGGGCACTACCACTAATCATTTCGGCACCACAAGCTGCACGAGCATTAAAATCCAAATGCAGACTGAAATCCAAACTGCGGTATTGTGGGGAGGGCACGTGGCAGAAGATGGTGCATTCTGGGCCTGAAAGTGGTGTGGGCCCAATCTGCTTTCGACGACCCCAAAATCACGTGCATGCATAATGTCGTATCCAAGAAAGATAGGTGGTCACCTACTAGTCGTCCAACTGTGCTCCAATTCTGAGGAGGATTCAGTTAATGAATAAGGACCGGTAGTTGAAGCCTCATCTCACTACATAAATAGGAAGCTTGGAGGCTATGGATGACAAGCCAGAATGGTGAGCCCGAGGTACCACTATGGAAAATTTCTTCTTGCATTCCCATAATGATCTGAGTTTGTGTCTGACAAGAGGAAACACGTACATTCTGACAGAAGGATGCTCATATGAAAAGACATGAATGGGTTGGCCATATAACACTCCCGACATTTGTGGATTGATCTAAGTATAAATAGATCAGTTCAAGATTTTGTTATGGTCATCGAATCGTTGAGAATAGCTCCCTATCTGTAATATTTTGGTAATAGAGTTGTTCTCTGGCTATGTATGAGACTTGAGACTTTATCATTAATAAAAGTCAACTTCTTTCACCATCTTGTTTAAATTGTGCTAAAACACTCGTGCATGGAGGATCCAGATGAGGTTTGTACTTGTATTGCAATGTAGTTTTGATTATAATGTTGTTGTGACCTTTTCAAGTATTTTCTTTGTTGCCTTGTTTCCTCTTATGCTGAAATTCTCATGCATGGAAGATCCGAACAATTTTTTATAGTCACATGGTAATGGAGGTTTGATTATTATGTCATTGTGATATATTTCAATGTCTGAAACTTGAGTTCAAGAGTGCTCTTGTACCTAATTTTTTCTTCACCAAGTTGCTTGAAAATTGGATGCTCATGGCATACTTTTCCACCTTTCTCACTAAGTCTTCATTACGCTCACATTTAACCTTAAACCACTCATTGAAGTTAATGAGAACCTCATTTCCTTATGCATTTCTTGTTCAGTTTCTATGTTAAAACATTCTTGTATTGATCATTTGTCCATTTGACCTCCATTCATAAACATACCTCCACAAAAAGTTATGATGGGTACTTGGCTTATCCTCTTGCAATCTGAGAGTGAATCTCAGTGCTAACATTCATGGTGTCATTTCCAGGGAACGAATTGAAGACATTTACCTGGGATTGAACAACAAAGAAATTATGATTCTGAAGGTGCATAAGAAATTAGTACCTTGAAGATTGCAACTTGCACCCGACAACTCCACTATTTCAGTTGTGGCTCTCAAAGGTAGACTATTAAAGGATAATCCCCCTATGGACAAGTGGATTTCCTCTTGGATACTAGACCCCTATGACCAAGACAAAAAAGTGCTATTGTGGACACTGAATTTCCTCCAATAAACTATTCAAGAAAGAAGAAGGAAGAAGGGTAAATACCTTTTACTGACATTTTTCCTTACTCGATATAGGATGATCTTGATCTCTAGGTTCTTTATAAGGTCCTGAAATACAATGAGAAGCAACAACTATACCTCAAGCGACTGGCCCTGCCAACAACGTCGCACCCACAACTGTACACCATTCCATGGCTCCGCCAAGGAGGTGATCTCCATGTCAACCAACAGTTTCGACTATCGTATGACATCAAGCCCTTCAAAGATGAGGTATTGTGTGATGTTTCTCCTCTCAAAGTTTGTGATGTTCTTTTGGGCAAAACTTATCTATAGAAACATCATGTTGTTTATGAGTCTAAGCCTTGTAGTGTGATTATTACTTTGAATAGGAAGTTGTACAGGATACCCGAGGCAGTCCCACCTAGTGCTACTTCCTTGATCTCTGCTAAGAAATGCAGGAAGGTCATCTCTCAGACAGGGAGGTTTGTCTTCTTCATGATTCACTCTCAGAATAAGTGAAAGATCACAACCACATCTAAGGTCTCTGTGACCGACCTCTCCACACAGCAGAAACAAGTAGATAAGGTCGTAGAAGAATACTCAGATATCTTTTCCTCACCTACAGGGGTACCTCTCCACTGCGAAGTCAAGCACACCATTGATCTGACCCCTGACGCACTGCTACCCAATGGACCAGTCTATTGGCGCTCTTTGTTAGAGAATAAGGAGATCAAGCGACAGATCCAAGAACTTCTCTACGAGGGGCACATTCGCCCTATCTCATCACCTTGTGGGAGCCCAATCTTGCTGGTACAGAAGAAAGATGGAACCTGGTGACTCTGTATTGATTACCAGTCTCTGAATAAAATCACAGTCAGAAACTCGTACCCGATTCCCTCAATTGATGACCTCCTTGATAAACTCACGGGGACCAAATACTTCAGTAAGATTGATCTGAAGTCTGGATAGCACCAGGTCCCGATAGAATAGATAGATGTTTGGAAGACCACCTTCAAGTCAAAAGAAGGCTTTTTTGAATGGTCGGTCATGCCCTTTGGTTTGACAAATGCTCCAACCACTTTCATGAGGATGATGGAGGATATCCTGCAACCATTCACTAATACTTTTGTAGTGGTGTATCTGGATGACATTCCAATTTACACCAAGACTTGGGACGAACACTTGCAGCATATTCAACAGGTTCTGCACACCCTGCGACAGCACAAGCTATACACCAACCTAAAAAAATGCTCCTTTGGCATGGACATGGTCCATTACCTAGGCTACATCATTGATCATCATGGCATACATGTGGATCCAGCTAAGATCCAAGGCATCCATGACTGGCCAACCCCAACAAAACTCACTGAGCTTCGAATCTTCTTGGGCCTTTCCAATTTCTACCACAGGTTCGTGTTGTGTTTCTCCCATATTGCATGCGCCCTCAACCAAATAAACAGGGGTGGTGGCAAGGAAAACTTTGCATGGGTCTGGTCCCAACAACAAGCATTCGATGATTTGAAGCAGTGCTTGTGCTCAGCCCCAGTACTTTCACTATCATACCTACAACATCCTTTTGAGATTGAGACAAATGCTTTAGACTATGCTGTGGGTGTCGTTCTCACTCAGCACGGCCACTCTGTGGCCTATCATAGTGAGACACTATTAGATACTGTCTGTAAGTACCCTACTTATGACAAAGCAATGTACTCCATTGTGCAATCATGTCGCGAGTGGAGACATTACATTCTTGGGAAGGAGACATTCATCCACACTGAACATAAGACACTACAATTCATGCAGGCATAGGAAAAATTACGGAATGACCACTATCAAAAGTGGTCCACATACTTGCAGCAATTCCACCTCAACATCAAGTATAAAATAGGAAGCACCAATCGCGTCACTGATTGCCTCAGTAGATGGCCAATCGTGACACTCACCATAGTGCTAGACTCTTGTGTCCATGAGACATCTAGATGGACCCAACTCTATGAGACAGACCCTGACTTAGTCACCACCTACTAAATGTTGGGTGCAAACGTAGTTGTCGATAATTTCCATCTTCAAGATGGGTTGTTCTATCATTTGGGCCATATTCGTATTCCATCAAGTGAGCGAGTGAAGATGATCTRGGAAGCCCTCTACAGTCGGGTGGCAGGACACTTCGTCATTGAAAAGACAGTGGTGATGCTACAAAAACATTTCTACTAACCGAAACTTTGACAGGAGGTCAGCAAGTATATCAGGTCCTGCACTGCCTGCGCTATTGCCAAACTGACCACTAAGAAACATGGCCTATACAACCCTCTTCCTACTCCTGATAGGCCATGGGAATCCATCTCAATGGACTACATGTTGGGCCTCCTGTCCACCAAGCGGGGAAATGACTATTTTTTTGTGGTTGTTGATCGCTTTTCTAAAATGGCGATTCTAGTTCCATGCAAGAAGAGCATCACAGCAGAGGCCACTGCCAACCTCTTCTTTGAATGTGTCGGGGTACATTTTTGAATCACACAAACCATTGTCTCAGATCGTGATAGTTAATTTCTTAGCACATTCTGGTTGAGCCTCTGGTCACTGCTGGACACCAAGCTCACCAAATCCATGACCTTCCACCCCCAGACAGATGGCCAAACCGAGGTTGTAAATTGAATGATTGTGCATATCCTTCACATGTATAATTCAAAGCACCCTCACACATGGGATGAGAGCCTTCCCTATGTCCAACATAGCTCAACCGGCCACAACCCCTTTCAAGTGGGGTTGGAATTCCAACCATTGGGACCCATAGATGTTGCACTTCCCCTTCCAGTCACCTCGACCGACTCATCTACTGCTCCAACTGAAGCTAACAAAGCCACATGGTTCATTGAGTGGATCCATCACATCTACCAATAGGTTCAATATATCCTACAGAATTCCAATGACAAGTACAAACAATACCATGATCAACATCGGGTGCCGCATAAGTTTCAGGTGGGCGACAAAGTTTGGTTGCACTTGCAAAAAGAACGCCTTACAGGATGCCATCAGAAGCTTCACCCACTCCGTTATGGGCCATACACTATCACCAAGGCCATGGGGGATAATACTTTTGAGCTCAACATTCTTCCTTGGTCTACACCCAATGTTCAACGTGGATCTCTTTCGCCCTTATTTCCCACCATTACTGGACACCTCAAAAGTAGCAGAACAACTGAAACCAACAGAGCTCAACCCTGACTACCTACAACAGACATCTAATTATCAGATTGTGGACAGACATGTCAAGGGAACTCGACAGCAAATGATCAAGCTCTATCAAGTCGTCAAAGCAGGACAACTCCTGCACCAAGGAAAGTGGCTCACCTGGGGCCAAATTCAACAAAAATTTCCTCATCTGATGGGGGACCTCAATGCAATGGAGATAATTGCTTCCTAAAGAGGGAGGATTGATCCATATGGATATTGGTGGCCACCCACCTTTTCCAATTGGCTCAAAATAGTTTTTTAACAATTTTGGCAATTTACTATTTTTAGCAGTTTTAACTTTCGGGGCCATTTTGAGGGCCTAAATGAAGGTTTTTTAGGATCAAGCTCCCCAATGATATTCAAAGGAATATTTGAGCCCCCAAAATGAATCTCCTTGATTATACCATTCCAATGGGCTATCACACGCCTAAAATGGAGATCGTATGCAAAAGTTACGAACCCGGGAAGTTGATGTACTAACTTACCCAAACAGGGCCCACATGACTTTTGGTGCTTCATCTCCTAGGTTTAGGCTTTTTGATGTCTAGGATTTTTGGAATTTTAGCTTATTGTAAAAATACCTTTAGAGCCTCATTGTAACCTTCTTCTTGCAAATGCGTGCTGCTGTCGCATCTCTTAGAGATAAGCCGCCACCATTCCAACAAGCTTGTTTTCGCTGCATTTTAGAGTTTCATCTTATTTAGTTATTGAATAGAAAACCAGTTTTATTGTATCTTTGTTATTTTTTGTTAAGCACCTATTAATAATATATATTCATTTCATTCTTCTCATAAAATCTAGATCAGTTGTATCAGAGTGGTTTTCTCCTTATCATCTTAATGCATGTCCCCAACGAGGTCAAAGTACAAAGAGTTGGGTCTCGAGCTTGTTTCTCTTGAGGAAAGAAGCTCTCGCACACCTAGGTGACCTCCCATGGAAGGAAAAAAGAAAGATGACAGGACAGGATATCCTTTCAAACTGTTGATTGAGGAAGCCCTCATGCAACATAGGAACAAGATGATGGATATTTTCGCGCAAATCCTTCGACGACTACCAAGAGGCGACACATCTTCTTCAAACGGAGGCACCGCCCCCTTCAAGGTACAAATAAACTTTGATATTCCTATATTTGAAAGTCACATAGACGCATATGCTATAGACAAGTGGTTGAATCTACTAGAAGGGTATTTTCCTGTCCATAACTTTTCGAATAAAGAAAGGATTACTTTTGCGCTCCTCAAAGCCATTCCCCATGTCAAAGATTGGTGGGAAACATTCTGTGAGCAAAAGGAAACAGAGGAAACCTCATTATTTTTAGTCACGACCACCTTGGAATCCTTCAGGGATGCTATTAAGGAACAATACTACCCTGTTAGAAGTTATGATGACATGTATACCAAATGGACCACACTGCGGCAAGAAAGAGACTGAGCAGTGCCAGATTTCACAAATATCTTCCACACCTTGCACATCAAGTTGAGTATCAAAGATTCAGAGTAACATATAGTGCTCAAGTATTGCAGTGCTCTGCATAGATACATCCAGACTGAAAAGGAATTTCTAGACATCTCATCCTTGAGCGTGGCCTATCGATATGCCGTCAAAATTGAGCAGAAGATGAAACAAAAGATGCGGCAATTTGGGCCTGGGAACTCCTCACAACAAAATCCAGGAAAGGGCAGCCCCAATGCACTGAACAAAGGACAGAGCAAATATGGACAATATCAGGACAACTAGTCCAAACCGCAAGCAAAGAAGGAAACCAGAAAGAGAAAGAAAGATACCGAGAAGTGGTACGAATTCCATAAGAGCCCTTGTCTTAACACTATAGATTGTCACTCAAAGCAGTCACTGGTGGCCGAAGTGAAAGCCTCTGAGTCAAATGCGGATTATGACTCTGAGCCAGAACCAGAAAGGGGAAGACGGATCATTGACACGGAACCTAGTGCCACCATTGCTACCACCAAGATCCATCCTGGTGAAGCAAATGAGCCAGAAGAAGGTGTTACACATGATTTTGGTCACTCTGGTGATGTCTCTACAAGTGATGTATTCAGGCTCCCAGAAAGGCTTTTTTCTTGAGAAAAGTGATTGTTGTCTTCTTCCAAAAAA
>SNQJ01S0299871.1:0-10391 GCA_010110895.2 Picea sitchensis
CTCATGTGCCTCACCCTCCAAGTGTAAGGTCACGAAACTGATGGCCTCTGTCTCAGTCATCTAGTTGGGCTTGTAATATGTGTCTATCTTTTGTACCCAAGCTCTGATAGTGTATTTGGATGATCCGTCGAAAGAATGTGGTGCAGAACTCAACCCTCGGGCCAAGATTCGCGCAGGATCATTCTAAATCTGCCCTGAATCAAATTGACTTTTCGTTTCCTCCACAGGGAATCCCACACAGACACCACAGTGTTTTCCATAGGTCCTTATAGGTATGCCTGCATGATCAAACACAAGGCATCAACCCAAATCTCCTGACCAACAATATGATTGCGCCCTTTGCAGAATCAGGATTTCAGGTTTCATGATATCGCGATTCCTATTGTCGAGTTTCTTGTCTCTTCAACCTCCGAAACCCAAAATGCCGAATTGCCAAAATATTTCGCCGCGTCCTCCTCCACAGTTGTGTCATGTTTCACGACTTCGGGAATTCTGGACTAGAGAACCCCAACCTCTTGTCTTCGAAACTATCGAAATGATGAACCTTGATACGTTTAGCAAATGTTGGTTCCCCAACAAAACTTTTCGTCGATTCGAAGTTTCGGACTTCACGATTTCGCGAATCCGGCTACAAGATTCCCGGTTCTTCAACCTTCAAAACTCCGAAACAGTCAATGAGGATTGACTCCGCCTATTGACGAAAACATGCCACCTGTATTTCCCCCTGTAATCTGTTTCCCATGTGAATTCTTACCACCTGTCCACTCAAGCTCTCCAGCTTTCGTAACTTGAACAACCCTTCGACAACCGTTCCTTTATCACTTCAAAACCCCGAACTCCGAAATGGCGCCTTCCACAGAATCAACAACTATAAGCCCTTGTTTGATCTGACGACCCACATTATTTCGGGCTTTCGGGTACTGGGAGTTCAAAACTCTCGATCCCAAAATGCTACCTCCTCTGCTTCCTAACACCCGAAGTGCCGAAATCCCAAAATTTCACGCCAAAATCCTGTCGCAACTCGTGAATTTGGGATTTTTGCTCCACTAGGTCCAACTCCTTATCGTCAGGACCCCCGAAATGCCGAACTCTGAAATTCTAAAATGCTGAAAATTCTACGCCTCGTCTTCACACACGATAATCCATTTCGCGATTTGGAAGTTCGAGTGACCAAGGGATTTGGCTTGCACTCCGGACTTACAAACCCCGATTTGCTAAAATGAGTTTGATGGCTCGACGGTCATGATCAACGGTCGACGTTGAATCTTGAAACCAATGTAATGGGTTTGTGTAACCCTTATCCACCCTACAACTCCTCTGGATCCTACGGTCCTCGTGACTTTGCGAGTTCTCCACGGAGAATTTCAACCGTATGATTCACTCCTCAATGAATCTCTGACCAAACTAACTTAGCGTCCTTCCACTGAACTTAACTTTTGTGTGATGATTCATCTCCTCACCTTCCTTTGAATACTTCAAAGGCGCTGATCCTCCTGAACTTTCTATTTCAACCTCAAGTCTTGAAAGGAATCCGACATGCACTCTTTGTGACAATCTTTCAAATACTTCTGTGTATTTGATTCTTCGACTCTGTGCACACTGTGTAGTTGATAAATTCTAAGGATTCAACTAGCCTATGCACACCTTGCATGACTTCTGTGCTTCACCTGCACTTTTACTGGTATGAGAACAACAATATCCTTCCTGAGCTTTCTGAGATAAAACTCAGAACCCTTGTCAACGCACACCTTGCGGACGTTTCACTGCACTCCTTACAGGAAATCTCTCAGGAAGAGAAACAATTGAAACTCATTCTTCTCTCTCAGACTTCATACATTCAACACAGAGAAACAACAAAGGCATAACAGAGAGAATAAAACAACTGTAAGCATACCATTCATCATATGTAAACAACAAACATCATAACACCATGAAATCTGAGTCAAAGCTTCATATATTAACTCAAATACTCCATTACATGGGTTCTTCTCTACAACTCTCTACTACGACTCTCTTTTTCTTTTCTGTGCTAATAATACAATAATACAAGACTGAGGGTGTCTATATTTGTTTTCCCTCCTACACTCTAAACTGTCTAATCTCTTAACTCCAATCTACCTACTTTCATTAACAGACTTAAATGCCTATTACAATTTGAAAGATGGGAGTAATCCCCCCTAGATTTGTTCATATCTCCTAGGTATAAATGCAAAGTACGCCTTCTTCCTAACTATTACATTGATTCTTTTAAGTTTCAAAATTCAAAACGTTGTTCATAAAAATGTGCTCTTTTTCCATCTGCGCGTCCAGCTGCTCCTTTGGCTAGGCGCGTGCTTTTGGATTTGTACGATGCTCCTGCATCATACTCCCTCGCTTGAAAATTTTCATGAACTCCTGTTCATGAGCTCTTGCACGGTCTGTCCATGCTTATGAATTTCTGCTTCATCTTCCCAACTACCATCTTCAATTGGATTTCCCTTCCATTTGACCAAGTATTCAAAATACTCTTTTCTCCTGGTCTTTTTGCTAATCCTCTTGTCAATTATGCTTTCCATCTGTGGCTTTTCAGCTATAGGCATTTGTTTTGTTCATTGGATCTCTTTTTGTTCCTTCTCTTCTCCTGCTTCTTCAGCTCTGTAAGGGTACAAATCCGCAACATTGAATATCGGTGAGATTTCGACCCCATTGGGTAATTCAATCTCATAAGCGTTTTCCCCAAATTTCCTTATGACCTTGCACGGTCCAATATTTTTCATCTTTAGTTTGTTATATGTTCCCCTTGGAAACCTTTCCTTCCTTAGATGCGCAAGAATCAAATCACCAACTTCAAATTGAAGTTCTCGCCTGTGTTGATTTGCTCTCTGCTTGTATTCTTGACTTGAACTCTGCAATCACTCCTTGACTTGGTTGTGAAGCTCCTTCATTGCTTCTGCAAAGTCCTCTGCACTAGCACTTCTGAATCTAGTTTGTTCCACATCTTTCAATTCAGAAACTCCCCTTGGCTGCATTCCATATACAATTTGGAATGGACTCTATCCTGTGCTTATGTTGAGTGAATCATTGTAAGCAAATTCTTCCTGTGGCAGAATGTGATCCCACTGACTGTGGTGTTCATTCACTAAGCTCCTTAGCAAATCTCCCAAGCTTTTGTTCACAACTTCTGTCTATCCATCCGTTTGAGGATGATATGTTGAGCTAAAAGAAAAATTTGTCCCCAGCTTTTTCCATAAGGCCCTCCAGAAATGCCCTATGAACTTGGTATCTTGATCAGACACAATACTCCTTGGCAAGCCATGAAGTCTGATGACTTCCTTGAAAAACAGGTTCGCAATATGAGTTGCATCGCTGGTTTTCTGGCATGGTATGAAATGTGTCATCTTGGAAAATCTATCGACTACCACAAAGATTGAATCACATCCTCTTTGTGTTCTTGGCAGTCCCAATATGAAATCCATGCTCACTACGTCCCATGGCCTTTCTGGTATGGGTAATGGTTGATATAACCCTTTGTTCTACCTTTTCCCTTTTGTGTGTTGACAAATCCTACATCTATCCACAAATTTCTTAACATCTGTCCTCATCCCTGGCCAAAAATATGAGCCATTCAACTTTGAGAACTTTTTATCATGACCGAAGTGTCTGACCAATCCTCCACTGTGTTTTTCCTTTACCAGGTTCTCCCTCAAGGAGCATTTTGGAATACATAAATGATTTCCCCTGAACAATAACCCATCCTGGATCTCGGTCCATTAGCTTCTATCCCTGAGAACTAGATTCTCATATGCCTCATATGCCTCGTTAAAATCTAGATCATCTCTGTACATTTCTTTGAGGTTATCAAAACCCAAAGTTTTGACTCTGAATTCCTGCATCAACAAACATTTCCTGCTCAAAGCATCAACAACTTTGTTAACAGTTCCAGAAATATGCTTAATCACAAAAGTAAAATTATGCATGTATTCGACCCATTTAACATGTTTTTGGTTCAACTTATCCTATTGAGTTACAAATTGTAAAGCATGATTATCATTGTACAAAACAAACTCTTTAGGAACCAAATAATGTCTCCATTTCTTCAGTGCTTGTATGACTACATAAAATTCTTTGTCATATGTTGATTACTTGATCTTCGCTTCATTCAGTTTCTCACTGAAATATGCAATCAGCCTGTCGTCTTGGCTCAAGACCACTCCAATTGCAAATCCACTCGCGTCACACTTGACCTGGAATGTCTTGCTGAAATACGGCAAAACCAGAATTGGTTGTTCCGTGATCTTCTTCTTCAGCAGATTGAAACTTTTATCTCCTTCTTTTGTCCAGTGAAAAGTTTTATGTCTTTTCTTCACCGTATCCATCATTGGTGCGCTAATTCCATTGAAGTTTCGAATGAATTTCCTGTAGAAACTAGCCAAACCATGGAAGCTTCGAACTTCAAACACACTCTTCAGCGATGGCCAATTCTTAATTGCATCTACCTTTTCTGGATCCATCTTCAACTCATTTACAGAGATAACAAAACCCAAATAAATGAGTTATGTCCTCATAAATGATGATTTCTTCATATTTATCAGCAATTTCTCTTGCTATAATCTCTTCATCACTACATCTAAATGTCTCAAGTGTCCTGCTTCTGTCTTGCTGAAGATTAATATATCATCAAGATATACGATGACGAATTTCCCTATGAAATCCTTCAGCACTTTGTTCATCAACCTCATGAAAGTACTGGGTGCATTTGTTAAGCCAAACGGCATAAAAATCCATTCATACAGCCCCTCATTCGTCTTAAATGTTGTCTTCCATTCATCACCTTCTCTCATGTGAATTTGATGATACCCGCTTTTCAAATCAATTTTTGAAAACAATCTTGCTCCACTCAAGCAATCCATCAAGTCGTCCATCCTTGGCAATGGAAATTTGTATCTGATGGTAATCTTATTGATTTCCCTTGAGTCTGTACACATTCTCCAGCCTCCATCTTTCTTTGGGCTGAGCACTGTCGGAACAACCCATGGACTCAAGCTTTCTCTAATCAATCCTTTGTCCATTAAGTCCTATACCTGTCTCTTAACTTCTTCATTTTCCTGCAGTGTCAATCTGTACGCGGCTTTGTTTGGTAAACTGGCTCCAGGTATAAGATCGATGTGATGGCTTATACTCCTGATAGGTGGCAATGAACAAGGTAGTTCATCCACTACTATATCAGCAAACTCTTCCAACAACTCTTGGATTTCTTTTGGTAAATCATCTATCCTCGTACTGGTCAAAACAATTCTTGGCTTCCTGACCACAATAAATTGTGTGTCTTCCTTCTTCTTAACCTCATTAAGAATTTCCTTCCCACTCATGAGAAGTATAGTGTTGCTCATTTCTATTTTCACCTCTTTATCTTTAATTGGCAGCAACATGTGAGTCCTACCATTTTTCTCTAGGGTGTACGTGTTCTTTCTCCCATCATGAATCACATTTCTGTCATATTTCCACGGTCTACCCAACAATAGATGACAAGCATCCATGGGAATGACATCACATAATATTTCATCCTTATATCCTCCTATTTTAAATTCAACTAAACTTTGTTATTAACATTTACCTGATGTCCTTTTTGTAACCACGAAACTCTGTATGGGCTTGGATGTACAACAGTCTCCAGCTCCAGCTTTTCTACCATATCTGTAGAGACAAGATTGTCTGTGCTACCACTGTCCACTATGACTTTGCATACCCTATCTTTGGTTTTGCAAGTAGTCCAAAACAAACTATTTCTTTGGGCTGGGTTCTTTGCCTCCTTCTCCGGCTTCGAGAGAACTTTCATCATCATTAAGGATCTTCCACCCTCAACATCTTCTGCCTCCACATTCTATCCTTGAGCTTTGACAATGTGAGTTTCACCACCATCTTTTTTCTTATCTGGACACTCATAGGATTTATGTCCAATCTTTCCACAGACAAAGCATTTTACTTCACCGCCTCTGCCTCTTCCTCTTTCTCTAGCTTGAGGAAAATAATTTCTATTGGCATACTGCCCTCTCTGTGAGCTTCCTCCTCTCTCATGTTGAGTTTGAGGTTTCTTTCCCTCTTCTTTAGATTTCTGAGTTCTGTCTTCGGAAACTGTTTTTCCTCTAGCTTGACTTCTACCTCGGCCTCTTTGACCTTGCTTTCGGCTCAGCTTCTCTTCAACTTTCATAGCTATCTGATAAGCATATTCCACATTTCAAATGATCATCATGCTCATACCATCTTGGATGTCATATCGTATACCATTCATGTACCTGGAAACTTTTTCATCATTGCTTTCCCGATGACCTGCTCTGATGTTTATCTTGTAGAACTCTTCAGTGTATTCTTTCATTGACATCAACTTCTGTCTCAAATTCTGCATCCTCCGAAACAGAGTGATTTGATAATCCTTGGGTATACATTTGGATTTCTTGTCTAGTAACAACATGTTTGACTTTCTTGTCTTCCTCGACATCCTCATAGTCGAAGTATTTATCCAGAGCTCTAATCCAGTCTAGAAGCTTTTCAACATCTAGGTTTCCCTCATACATGGGAATCTCCATCTTTTCTCTGGCACCTATCCTTGCAACAACCCTGAATAGGCGTTCGTCTACAACATCTTCGACAACAACTTCTTCTCCTTCGTTGCCAGTTTCATTTTCCCTTTCATCTTCCCTAGTATCCCCAGCATCAACTGTGCGCCTCAGTGATGTCTCCATGGAATCAAGCCTGGCACGTAACTCACGCATTTCTCTTTCTCTTGCTAGATCAGGAATTGGCATTGGCCTGTCTCTTCTTCTCGGTGGCATGGCTGTAAAATGTTCCTCTTTTCTATGCTACAGAAAGTAAAGAACTTGTTCTAAGCTCTGATACCACAAATGGTGCAGACCTAGACCCTCAGGCCAAGATCCGTACAGGATCGTTCTAAATCTGCCTTGAATCAAATTGACTTTTTGATTCCTCCACAGGGAATCCCACACACACACACCACAGTGTTTTCCACAGGTCCTTATAGGTATGCCCGCGTGATCAAACACAAGGCATCAACGCAAATATCTTGACCAAAAATATGATTGCACCCTTTGCCGAATCGAGATTCTGGGTTTTGCGATATCGCAACTCCTATTTTCGAGTTTCTTGTCTCTTCAACCTCCGAAACCCAAAATTCCAAATTGCTGAAATCTTTGGCCGCATCCTCCTCCACAGTTGTGTCGCGTTTCGCGATTTCGATAATTCTAGAGTAAAGAATCCCGACCTCTTGTCTTCGAAACTACCGAAATGCTGAACCTCGATGCATTCAGCAAAGGCTGGCTCCCCAACAAAACTTTTCATTGATTCAGAGTTTCAGACTTTGCGATTTCACAAATTTGGCTACAAGACTCTTGGTTCTTCAACCTTCAAAACTCCGAAATGATCAACGAGGATTGACTTTGCCTATTGAAGAAAATGCGCCACCTGTATTTCCCCCTGTACTCTGTTTTCCACGTGGATTCTTGCCACCTGTCCACTCAAGCTCTCCTGCTTTCAGAACTTGAACAACCCTTCGACAATTGTTCCTCTATCACTTCAAAACCCCAAAATCCGAAGTGGTGGCTTCCACAGAATCAACAGCTATAAGCCCTCATTCGATCCGACAACCCATGTTATTTCAGGCTTCCAGGTAACGAGAGTTTGAAACTCTCGATCCCAAAATGATGCCTCCTCTGCTTCCCGACACCCAAAGTGACAAAATCCTGAAATTTCAAGCCAAAATCCTATCGCAACTTCGGGATTTTTGCTCCACTAGGTCCGACTCCTTGTCATCAGGACCCCCGAAATGTCAAACTCCGAAATTATGAAACGTAAAAAATTCTATGCCTCATCTTCACAAATGATAATCCATTTCACGATTCGGAAATTCAAGTGACCAAGGGATTTGGCTTGCACTCTAGACTTACAAACCCCAATTTGCCAAAATGATCTTGACGGCTCGACGGTCATGATCAACGATCGACGTTGAATCTTGAAACCAACATAATGGGTTCGTCTAACCCTTATCCACCCTGCAACTCCTCTGGATCCTATCGTCCTTGTGACTTCGCAAGTTCTCCACAAAGAATTTCAACCGTCCAATTCACTCCTCAATGAATCTCTAACCAAACTAACTTTGCATCCTTCCACTGAACTTAACTTATGCACGATGATTCAAATCCCCGTCTTCCTTTGAATACTTCAAAGGCGCTGATCCTCCCGAGCTTTCTATTTCAACCTCAAGTCTTGAAAGGACTCCTGCACACACTCTTTGAGGCAATCTTTCAAATACTTATGTGTATTTGATTCTTCGACTCTGTGCACTCTAGACAACAACAATCTTTCACTCTTCAACCTTAGTTGATAAATTCTAAGGCTTCAACTAGTCTGTGTACACCTTGCACGACTTCTGTGCTTCACCTGCACTTCTGCTGGTATGAGAACAATGATATCCTTCCTGAGCTTTCTGAGATAAAACTTAGAACCCTTATCAACGCACACCTTGCGGATGTTTCACTGCACTCCTTACAAGAACTCTCTCAAGAAGAGAAACAATTGAAACTCATTCTTTTCTCTCAGACTTCATACATTCAACATGAAATCATACATTCAACACAGAATAACAACAAAGGCATAATAGAGAGAATAAAACAACTGTAAGCATACCATTCAGCATATGTAAATAACAAACATCATAACACCATGAAATCTGAGTCAAAGCTTCATATATTAACTCAAATACTCTTGTACATGGGTTCTTCTCTACAACTCTCTGCTACAGCTCTCTTTTTCTTTTCTATGCTAATAATACAATAATACAAAGGTGAGGGTGTCTATATCCGTTTTCCCTCCTACACTCTAAACTATCTAATCTCTTAATTCCAATCTACCTACTTTCATTAACAAACTTAAATGCCTATTACAATTTGACAGATGGGAGTAATCCCCCCTAGATCTGTTCATATCTCCTAGGTATAAATGCAAAGTACACCTTCTTCCTAACTATTACATTAATGCTTTTAAGTTTCAAAATTCAAAACGTTGTTCATAAAAACATGCTCTTTTTCCATCTATGCGTCCAGCTACTCCTTTGGCTAGGCATGTGATTTTGGCTTTGTACAATGCTCCTGCATCAAAAGGGATGGTGAGTTTCCCAACTTTTTGGATGAAATCGAGGTTATGCCCTTGTTGTTGTTGTGGTCTTCCCCTCTGTGGCTCTCTGGGGCGGTTCTTGAGTCCGAGTCCACAGTACTCGACTAAGGTCATGTCCTGATGGAAGTTATGACCCAATGCTGCGTACTCCCTCCTATACTCTGCAATGTCATCATTATGAGTGGGTGGCCTCTGTGGTATTGATGGGAGTGTTGTTACCGAGGGTGCCCTCTGGAAATTGAGAAACAAGGGTCTAGGAATTCTACTCGTAGAGGTGTATGTGCGAGAGGGTGACTAGGGTCTACTGCCTGCTCCCGAGTTCCCTTGTGCTACATGGGGGACTTGTGTATCCGGGGTGCCCACTTTAGCCAATCTATCAACCACCTGTGCCAAGGACTGAGACATGGTCCGTTGACTAGCTAACATATTGTTGATAATATGCATGAAAGATGCCTCTGGATCTATGGGGGCCTTGCCACTGCCCTCTGGTTTCTCATATTTGTCTCCTAACATCCTCTCAGCCTCACTCTCTGCCCTTCTCTTTGCTTCTCTGTGTGCCTCTTCCTCTTCCTTTGAGCTAGGAGGAAAAGGGGGAAAATTGGGCCTATGCCTTCTTTCCTGATGCCTGTTGTAAGTGACATATTCGTCACCTACGTGTTCATGACCCTCTGGGTCTTCTGCTGCACTCATTATCTTTAGTCACAGGCTGGCAAGAATAAAGCTCTAATACCACTGTAATGTTCCTGACTTGGCTAGTCTAGGAAACACTACTAATGTGTGTGTCAGATCAAAGGTTTACAACATATAAATGATCATACAAATAATAAACGTGACAAGGGACTGCAAAGTTTGTATTATGATATCTCTGTGGATTACAAAATGGCCGAATGCGACTGAATAAACTGACAATACTTGACTAGATCAACAGACAAAGGATCTTAGTCGGAATACAAATAAGAAACTACGACTGAATTAAATAACAACACTTGGATAGATCAAAAGACAAAAGAATCTTAGCCAGAATACAAATAAGCAACTAAAAGATAATACCCATAATATGGGAGCACTGCGGAAATAATGAAGAATGATGGAAGACCTAGATGATCTTCCCGGTGATTAGGGTGTGTCTTTCAACACCGAAATCAACCAACTAGTGTCTTCCTCCTGGAATACACTGAACTATCTCTCCTGAGATGCGCCTCTTCTCCTCAATGACAAGTCATAATCTG
>SNQJ01S0299873.1:0-10391 GCA_010110895.2 Picea sitchensis
ATAATATTTATTATTTAAATATAACATTGTCTTATAATAATTAATATCATGAATTATTTTAGATTATTATACTAATATGAATTAATATTTTATCATCCATATAATTTTTTATGATTATATTATAATAATATTTATTATTTAAACATAACATTGTTTTATAATAATTAATATCATGAATTATTTTAGATTATTATACTAATATGAATTAATATTTTATCATCCATATAATTTTTTATGATTATATTATAATAATATTTATTATTTAAATATAACATTGTCTTATAATAATTAATATCATGAATTATTTTAGATTATTATACTAATATGAATTAATATTTTATCATCCATATAATTTTCTTTTCTTTTTGATTTGATTCTAATCACTTATAATAATACTTATTTATTCAATAATATAATTTTAACAATACTTTATAAGATCATGAGGTTCTGAGTATCTTCGTTTAAATTATAATATAATACAATAACTTCTTTTAGATTATTATAATAATATGAATTAATATCTTATCATCAATATTAATTTGTTCTCTTCTTTTCTATTATTATAATAATATGAATATGATTTTCCTCACACTTTCTAGTAATACTATTATAATAATACTTATTTATTATAATCTTCCAAATACTCAAATAATCTCCATCACAACCTAGATTAGGCACGTAACATATGTAGGTTCCTAAGGGATTCACATGGTCTTTGTATTGATGCTGAAATGGTATGATTATATCCATGTGAATAGATGTATTGATGTCCAACATGATAGAAACCATTTGATTAGTGATCATTGATGTATATCGGTAACAAGTGCGAGAGAAATCACCAATGATGACAATGAATCCCAAGGTACCCTAGTACATTCCAACAAATGTGAATAAATGAATTGAAGTCGAACATTCATGGAATCATTTGATCATATTTCAATGATATAAACCTATTGTTGAAAGAGAGAAGACCTACCATTGGGTCATGCAAGTTCCAAGGTACTAAATGGTTTCTAAGTCTATTTCTTGGATAATGTGTTGAAGTCGATAGGAACATACTCGTTAAAGGAGGGAAATGATGTGTCCCCCATAATCGACACGAAACTAAAATAGGAAAGTGATGTAATATGATAGATCAAAGGAGAATAGATTGACATGAGGATGACGGTTGGTAATACTGTAGAGTGGTTGATTTGAGCTGAAACTTTCCTTGAACATTTTGAGGCACGACAAATGACTTGGCAACACTGACTCAATGATAGAGAAACCAATAACATAGTGTGATGATAACTGGTGCATTCTTTATGTGAACTTGAAGGAGTAAAATGACTCATGGGAATGGTATGAATGAGAGACAAGAATATTACCTAACTATAATACATGACATAAATAGGTGCCATGTTCAAGGGAGACAACAAACAACTACCATAATGCTTCCAAATATTGACCCACTTTCCTCAATTTTTCCTCCCACCATGGATGGTGAGTACCTCTTTGTTTTTTAACGAGCATGAGGAGGGTAACAAATGCTCGTTATAGCTCATCTTCTATGAGTCCCTCATCATATTTTTAATGACCCTAAATAAGGAGAGGTTCGATCCCATATGGTTCCTTCAATGTATAATTTTACAAGTCCAAAGAAGGTAAAATCAACATTATTTTCATGTTTAGAGAGTCTGAAAATATCTTAAAGAATGCTCCAAAGAGTGTTCTTTTTCATAAATTTAGTCCCCTGAGCCCGAAAAAGTATAAAACAATACAAGGGAGAACTCTTCTATCCAAGGTTGACCAAAGTATTCATTTTCTGTAACTAGTCCATCTAATCCAAAAAAAGGGTTAAACTTACACCGAATAGATGCCCTTTAAAATCCTTTTAACGAGTGTGGAAGGAAAAAATTTCACTTGACAATATTTTCATGTTTAGAGAGTCTAAAAATATATTAAAGGAGACTCCAAAGAGTTTTTTTTTCATATAGTTTTTACTATCCCCAAAAAGTGATAAAAGTATACACAATAACTTATTCTCATGTATTTATGAGCACGGGAAAGAACAAAGGCTAAGCTCGTCTAGAGAGAACGAGTGAAATACAACTAAGTTCCAATGGGAAGAACGACTCCAAAGAAATGAATTTGATAGGGCATAGAAAATAGGAATTGAAAACGAGGACCACTCACAACAACATGTCTCTCTAGAGGGTAACATTAAAATGGGAGTATCGTGATGCGAACAACTAGCTTCAAGAATATTTTCAATAGTCATAAGAAAGTGAGACAGAAAATATCAGTGAAGCAGTAACAAGCATAACCATTAAACAAACAATAAGATGTCTACTTCATTTTTTAACAAGCTTGAAATAGAGAATGAACTATGCTTGAAGAGACTTCTTCATTTTTAAACGATCTTGAAAGAGAGAATGAAATTGTGCTCGGGGTGTTTGCTTCATTTTTTAACGAGCTTGAAATAGAGAATGAAACTATGCTCGAAGAGCATGCTTCATTTTTAAACAAGATTGAAACCGAGAATGAAACTATGCTCAAGGTGTCTACTTCATTTTTCAACGAGATTGAAATAGAGAATGAAACTATGCTTGTAGAGCCTGCTTAATTTTTAAACAAGCTTGAAATAAAGAATAAAACTATGCTTGAGGTGTCTGCTTCATTTTAAAACAAGATTGAAATAGAGAATGAAATTGTGTTGGGGTTGGTTTCATTTTTTAATGATATTGAAACAGAAAATGAAACTGTGCTTGGGGTTGGTTTCATTTTTTAACGAGATTGAACCAAAAATGAATTATGCTCAAGGTTGGTTTCATTTTTTAACGAGCTTGAAACCGAAAATGAGCTATGCTCGGACTTGGTTTCATTTTTTAATGAGATTGAAACATAAAATGAAATAGTGCTTGGGGTTGGTTTCATTTTTTAATGAGCCTAAAACCGAAAATGAACTATTCTCAATGTTTGTTTCATTTTCAAACGAGATTTAAAATGAAAAATGAACTATGCACAGAATGATACCCATGGATGGTTTTCTTCCCAATGTGATGTCTAGAGGTTGGTACTTTGAGTGATACCCATTGGTTCATTTTTTACCAACATGATGTCCATAGGTTGGTACTTTTCCCCTAACATGATTCAAAGAAACTAGCGACCTAACTCCATCATGATGTCCAGAGGCTAGAGACATGCCCCCCAAGATTCATTTCATCCATTGTGTCTTCTTCTACACCTGATTAGACTCCTAGATACTAATAATAATAGGTTCACCAGAGAGGGAAGAAGAAAGAGAATCAACTAACACATGCAGAGGAAATGAAGGTTCAGGTACTAGATCTAGTGGAAGACTTGACTCAATTGGAGGGGGTTTTGTTTCATTTTTTAATGAGCTTGACATAGATAATGAACTATGCTCATGATTATTTGTTTCATTTTTTAACAAGATTGACAAATAAATCGAAATATGCTCATGGGTATCTATTTCATTTTTTAAGGAGCTAGACACAGAAAGTGCTATGATCATGTTTGTTGACCATGGATTCCAATAGGTCTTCATTGTATGGAAGAAAAAATCTTTACAAATAATTTGTGTCAAGATACTCAATAGAGGTAATGAGGTAAATATTAGGAACCAAATCCCCCATTGAAGACGTCACCATGTTAACTACTAAATCTAAATCTAAATAAGTCAAGCATATAGTGAGAGGCTCCTTCTCATTAGTGGTTGAAGGAACGAGACATGATAAAACATAATAAACTTGTGTTGGGAGGGATATCAATTTCATATATTGAACATTCAAGGAAGTAGGATGGTCTTCATTCAGATTAGGACTAATGGATGAAAGTTGTTCAATGGTCACAATGTTTCCATTATGAGGGAAATGCATCGCTCGAAAGAGTGTGGAAATGACAGCTTTCATAGCATAGGCATAGTCCCTCCCAAGGACTAAATTAAATTCAAAAGGGCCTTGGACTACCATAACATCAATACATACATTTTTCCCTCCTAAGGTGATGGGAATTTGATGAAATATCCCTAAATTTTCACTGGATCTTCTATTAAAATCCAACAAATGATGAGTCACCGACACAAGCTAGGGAACCAATAACTTTCCAAGCAGTTGAGGATAGAATACTAACATAAGTGCATTTTTCTAAAATAGTGTGATGTATGAGCCAATCACAAACATTCAAAGTGATTTGGAAAGGAAGGTAGGAAGGAAGGAGAGGCTCCCCCAGACTATTCCAATCAAAGGAAATGATCTCAGAACATGGGGGGGGTTCCATTGAAATGGGTAAAATACCCCATTGTCTGGAGAAATATTAAGTGACAAGAAAAACTTGAGTAATGTTCACTTCACTCTCCAAGGTAAGAGTGGGATTGAGAAATTATCTAATCGTATCAACCTCTTCATCAACCAACAGTTGGTTGGGAGAGGACTCATGTGAAGTATCTAGAGGTTGTTGCTGGGAAAAAACAATGTCTTCCAACCATTGTAAAACTTCATCCATACAAGGGAAAAGGTAAGTGAGGTACATTTCCTCATGTAACATGCAAGGAATCCTAGCTTTACCATTTTTCCCCCAACCTTATGATCATTGGTTGTTGGGATTTCACTAGCATGACTTATAGCTGTTGGTGACATGGGTTGTTGAGAACCCATAGACCACACTTCTAAGATATTAGGAATACTAGGGAAATGGTTAAGAAGGTGGATACCCTCACAAATCCTGCAAGGGAATTTGGGCTTGTGACCTATGTTGGTAGTCTTGTAAACATTATCAACACTCTTAACAATGGCTGGTTGATTTCCCCCTTGCATATTTTTCTTCTTATTGTTATTCATTTTCTTCTTCTTCTTAGCCTCCTGGTTACTAGCATCAAGTATTTCACCATTCAAGGAAGAAGAAACAGAAGAAGACATGATGGGTGAAGAAGGAAAATGGTCAACAAGAGGTTGATGTTCTTGAGGTGGACAGATTGCTTGGGAAACAATAGGAGCATTCGGGGCCACTGGAGTGGAGAACAACCATGTTAGTAACGCCACAATGAAACTAAGAAGATTCAATGTAGCGATGTAGGGATGACCAACGTTTCCAAAACAAGGGAAATCATAATGTTTTATGTGAAAAGGGGTATTTTAGTTGGTAGCCTCAGGAATTGTCACCATGGATGTGGATTCAACCTAGGGTCTACTAAACATCAAAGAGAAAACACTACCAAAGTCCCTACAAGATAAGAGAAAATGAAAAACTCCCTTATAACAGGGAGAAAGGAAGTAAGGATATTGTAGAGACAAAAGATGATGTCTTCAATGAAGAAATGAGCAACAATTACGATAACCTTCACGCAAAAATCCCCCAAGGTGAAAGTAAAATCATGTGGGAAAATACCCTCTTAGATCATTGAAGCAGAGATTGAACATTTGTCGCAGGTAACACAAGCAACCTCCCTTGCTGAAGGAATCCCCCTTGCAGTCACCTATGTGGAATCCTAGGAGAGGTCACTATGTTTACCAATTCATAATGAATGGGAAGGGGGGTACAGTAAAAAATAAATACTATCAAATGGGAATGGGATTGTTTCACACAAATCCATGCCCCAAAACTAAGTAGAATTGGTGTCACCCTGAAGACTATCCACTCTTCAAAGCCCCAAACTTGCAATAGTCCCACTAGATGAACGAAAGAGGGGAAATATCAATTGATCACTTCACTTGACCTCGTGTTTGATTCCCGTGTGATAGGATCTTTCCCAAATAACGTTAATTGTTACTAAGATATTTTACACTCTCTATTATTCTATAGTCTCACTCCTGTGGCCTTGAAGAGTTAACTCTCCACCCTACTATCAAGGCCCTAAAATCCTAGACTTGTTGGTTTTCTATCAAAGAGAAAAAAGTCTAATTGATTTTAGATTATGTGCCCCATTCCTTTTAATGTTTTTTTGTAGCTCAATATGGTAAGCAGAAGTGGACTAGATGGTGTTATGACTCGACTCCAAAACCATATAGAAAGAATGAAATGCAAAGATTTTTTTTCGATGAATTCTATCTAAGGAAAGAAGAGGAGCTCTTTTTTTTCTTAATGCAAATAAATTCCCAATACCGTGCAACTTAGATTTTACAAAAATTCCAAATTAACAAAATAATATCCTTTAAATCCCAAAACAAATGCAAGACAACCTCTTTAAAATGTTTACCAACAAAAAAACTCCACCTATGAAAGTAGAATGCAAAAACTTTTGTTTTCTTCTTTTCAAATTTCATGAAAACTCAAAATATATTATTTCAAATAGAATTAAATAAATAAATGATACTTGCAAAGGATCCTAAAGATAAAGAAGATGAAGAAAAAAAGCATTCAACTAGGATAAAAGAATCCAAATACAAGGACACTTTTAACACTTGTTCAAACAAGAACCCAAACATACAAAGTAGAGGAAACCCACTTTTGAAACCTTATAATTCAAGTAGAAATGATCAAATATCAATGCAAAGTTGTATTAAGGACAAACAGATCATGAGTGCATTCAAGAGATTAAAATTTTTCCCGAGAGGAGAAAAACGAGAGACTAAAAAGCAGGATTAATGCAACATAAGTAGCCCCCAAATCAATGAAAAGGATCCAAAAAACAAACAAGTAAAACACTTAGAAGGATTTGGAATCAAAGTAACATAAGTTTGAATACCTACAACTAATGAGCATCAAGCTATTGATGGCATGTACTGAGCCAAAGGATTAAGTTAACCTAGGGCAATCATGTACATTTCACAATTTAAAGGAATTGAAAACTCAAAAGAGGAAACAAAACATATGATAATCACTGAAATTCGATCAATCACACCCAAAATCAACCATGGAGTATTATAATGTAAAGTTATAAGACAAAGAACTAACAGAAAGGAGGCAAAGAAAGCTCCAAATTGACTCAAAACAAGAACTGTCGCTCTTGTAACAATGTATACAAGGTGATGAACAAGTATTATCACTCCACAAGACACTGAGAGGGGGGGGATAATCAAGGTTTCATCACTCCCCAAGAAACTGATAGGGAGATATAATAAGGGTTTCATCACTTCATAATACATTGATAGGGATTGATAATCGTGGTGTTATCACCTTGTACTCCCTTACAAGGAAGGGATGAAATATGGAACTTGTTGAAAAACAAAAAATGCTCAGATCTGAGAAAATGTTAGGTGTTTGACTCAGTGAACTTCCCAATGATGATATGGTAAGGGGAGAAATCAAAGAAAAATAACCCAACTAGACAATATCAAGTAACAATCAAAACTTCAAGAGGATATAAGACACTAAGGAAATATCAAACAGAACGATTCCCCAGTATGGTCACCAATTTTTGTTGTGGAAATGTTTCCCTCGCAGATAGGTGAAACCACCCTTGGATCAAGACCCCTTTGATCCAAGACATAGAAAAAAAAATGGTTTACTAATTTCCCCTTATATCTATTTTATACATCAACAATCAGAATGAGAAGAAAATAATTGATGACTTACCTTTTTTCATCAATTGTCCTTGTTTCTCCAGCCCTTGATCTTGATGTCCAAGCTCCAAGAGAGGCCCTAGAAAGAAAAAATAAATACCTTCTTCTTCTATGATATATTTTGAAATCGAACAGATCTATCTATGATGAATTAAACAACAATATGCATGCATATAGTGAACACATAAGCATCAGAGGAATAAGCCAAGTTATATATTAATGGAAGATCAATAGTGAATAACTTACAATCTCAATATCAATATTGCAGAAGCTCCTCAAATCTCTCCTTTCTAGCCCCTTGAATTTCACAAAGGCATAAGTATGATGCTCCAAGTTCTCCTCCCTTTCTCTCAAGTATGGCCTCCATTATATAGGAAATGAGTCATCACAACCATAATATAGTTTTGAGGAGAGGATGTGGTCAAATGAGGATTTGGTTGAACCAACAATATTGACCTTTCCGTGAGTAGAGGGTATCTAGAACCAATCCCTTAACCAATTGAAACCTCATGGAAACAACCTCACAAAACAAGGCATGATGGTTGCAACTACTTCATGTCCCCCATAACTGAGCACGGGGTGAGACTATCTCTCCCCTATAACAGAGAAAGGAGTGATGATATAGGTTTATTCCTCCTTGTGTATATATAGGGGGACGATGAAGCTCAAACAAGGCCAAAAACTCAAGGGAAAAGGTAGTATTTTGACCTCCAAATGGAATATTTCCTCTTCAACATGTTTAGGGATTACGAGATATACTTTCTCATGGTGATGAATTTGTGACACTTAAGTGTGACACTTGGTAAATTGAAACACTTATATGTGTAAAAAATGCGACACTTATGAAATTTATGACACTT
This sequence comes from Picea sitchensis, assembly GCA_010110895.2. NCBI lineage: Eukaryota > Viridiplantae > Streptophyta > Pinopsida > Pinales > Pinaceae > Picea > Picea sitchensis. The sequence goes on from SNQJ01S0299873.1 coordinate 8,363, forward strand.
AAGTCTGACATTTGGTAGTGCGACACTTAGGTGTGTAACACCTATTAAAATGGTTAAGAATGTTTGATGGGTTTTTTTTCTTGATAATATTTTCCAAGGTAGGTTGATTCATTTTTGATCAAGTTATACCTATTACCATTTCTGAGAGAGTCTCTCACTTAGGAGATAAACTTCCTTGGGTTGTAGAGTCTTAGGATTCTTGGATCCTTTCCAATTTGAATCATTTTTTAATGTGGAAGAGAACAATTTTTAATATTTTATTTATCAAGTTATGGAATCTTAATTCTAAGAAGAAATCTTGGTTATTAAGGTTGTCAAATATCTCGAAGATGAAATTAGAGCCATTAAAGCAGTTTATGATCTTTAATCATAAGAATATTTATTTAGCTAAGAGACTTATTCACCAAGTTTTTCATAATGATCCTTGTTGTCAATGTGGCATGTTAAAATTATTAAAAACATGAACTCAGTCATGAACATGGTCAACTTAACATGATTTATAGATTTAATTTTATAAATTTCCAAGTCATTTATGAGAATCGACTATAATTTTGTTATGTTTTTATAGGTTTTCACTTAAGAGATTGAGCAACCATCTATACCAAGGCTTGATACATCACCCCATTCTCAGGTTTCATGTGTCAAGTTAAATATTGTTTTAATGTGAAATTTGTTATCTTATTTTGATTGATTTTCATTTTTTAATACTAAGCATACTATTACAAATTTGTATGTAGGAACCATCACTCTTCATTCATAAGTTCACCAATAACACATTTCCTTGTCCATCTATCACCTACACCATACTGTTGATGGCCCAATATGACCATATCAAAATGTGGGAAATTGCCCAGTCAAGATCCCAATTAGATCTGTATCCAGGTTGTAAGTGGCAATTTCGACTGGTTTAGGTCCAATTACCTAAAACTATCTAATCTATTAAATTCAAAATATATACACATTTTAATCAATTGAAGCTAACATATCAATATATATAGATCTTAAACTATATACAACACAGGAATTGATTCTAATTGACATAAACTTTACCTCTGTGAAAGAAGATTTATTTTCTTTTGAAAAGTATGTATAATGAAAGCAATAGATTAACTAAAACATAATAAAACTAAAAAGAAAAATATAAACATTAGGCCCAATTATAAATAGTATATGAATCTAAGTAAAATAAACAATGTTCTAAAGATATAGATATTCAAAACAAAAATTTAATTAAATCAAAAGAAAATGAATTATTAAACTTGATTAAATAATTAACACATACTTATAATCCCAGCAGTAATTCATATACATATTAATCATTGAAAGAATGTGTCAAATAAAATAAAATTAATTCAATTTATCAACAACAATTAACTAAATCAATTTGTAATATCATCAACACATAATCCAAATAAAACTTTGATTTCAATAATAAAAAACTCCAATACCAGTAACAATACCAAATACCAATTGTTTGTATTAATATTCAAAGTCATAAAGAGATTCAGAATAATGTATCAAAACCGAAACTTGTACAACAATGTATAAGCTCTGTTTTCTTTCCAAAAAACTGAACACTGCCCCTTCATTGTCGTTCCTTCAATGCTTTATATTAAAGGAATTCAAAATAGGAAATTAACTTCCATAACCATAAACAATTATCCATTTAGAATGAGAAAATAACAACATTGTCTAATTCCCCAAACTAAATTAACAAAGTACATAAAAATAAAAACTACTAAATGCTCAATGTATGAAAACTAATTTTCTCATTTCCCACATTTTGCAGGACATTCTTTTTACAGCTGTAAAAACAAAAGAAAAGAAAAACATAAATTAAAAGTATAAAAACGAAAATTAGAGTTGCTACAGAATTTGAAATTATGTAGCTATTCTTTTATTAACTAAAATTAATGAAAATGCAAACTAAACTAAAAAAAATGCTAAACTCATACCAATAACCAAAATATTTTAACCTTGAATATTGTTGGGAATTGTCTTGAAATCAGAATTAAAAAAATATTAACTC
>SNQJ01S0299875.1:0-10390 GCA_010110895.2 Picea sitchensis
CAGACATTATACACCAGAAAGAAGAGAACATGGGAGCAAGCAAGGGGCTCTAGAAAGAAGGGATCCACCATGCCTAGAGTAGGCACCAATAACTACGACAGAGCATGTCTGCAAAAAAAAAATAGGAACAGAGACACCGAAGAAACATGTGGAGGAATAAATTAGGGAGGATGCAGAAATGGATACATAGATTCCATAGGAATATCAACCATTATACACCAAAATTAAGAGAACATGGGAGCAAGAAGGGCCCTAGGAAAGAAGGCAAAGGCCTGACAAAAACTCCCATGAAAAAACATCACCTATTAATAGACAATGTGGGAGCACATACCAAAATCCCCAAGATTGATCAAAGTGGCGAGAATCCCAAGAATCAGTGGTGTTGAACTGAGTAGATATAAGAGGTGAAAACTATGTTGGAGTAGTTGAATATAAGGGCATAATAACAAAAAAAAGATACACCACAGAGACTAGACAGAACACCTATTGGAGAGACAATGCAGATCATGATGCGTGAGATGTTGTTTATTCATCATAACATATCTTATGTGAAATTTACCTAAGATGTTGTTTATTAATGAGTAGACCAAATAAAATCCCCTAAACATTATTGAGACATTGGACTTGGCGTTTCCAAGGATTCCAACAAAGGTGTTGTATAAATTACATGTGCTTAGCATCGATGTATGATATTCAAATTCAATAGGAAGGTTTGATACAAAACTACAATCAAGTAATCAAAGATAATACCTTGTTGAAAGGAGGAAGTTAGCCAAGAAGGGAGAGCGAAGAATATAGCACAAAATAAATTGGATGAGATGGAGAAACATATAAATGCATTATTTCAAGCCATCTGAGACAATGGAGAATCAGAGGGAGCATATTCATAATAGAAGTTAAGGAAAATAATGCATGCTATGGAGAATTATAAGGAACAAATCAAGGATTTGGAGGAGTGCACACCATTCTCTAGAATTCAAGCATCCCAAAGGAAGCAGGATGGGCACAACAACTACAGAGCACATCAGTAATATACATAATTTACGAGATGTGGGAAAAGGATCAATTCTAACTGAAAGAGCCACACCCTCTTCAGAGAGGATGGGACCTCAATAAATGTGGGTGAAGGAAGACAAATCATGTAGTATAAGGAAGAAACCATAGAAAATAATGTTACTCCAAGAGAAGACCAAGACAACAGACAGAAGATCCTACAGGAAGGAAAAAGTAGTATGCATAAAGATGATGACAAGATCAAAGCTGATCAAGCCAGGTGATAGGCCGAGCAATTGGCCTTAGGAGAGATTGGATGCAACTAAAATCTGAGAAGGAGAGGAGATAGGTCAGAGGGAGAGATATTAATAATCTATCACCGAGATTGAAGTGGTAGAGGCCATGGAATAGAAGAGCATCCAAGCACATGACCAATGTAAGAGGAAAGCCAAGATGTACGAAGAACTGGAATAGGAAGTGAAAGATGATGGATTCCATGAGTGACTCAGTATGAGTCACAATGAGGAGTGTGGGGAGAACGAGCTGGCACACACCCTGGAAAAATGAAAGTTTTGAAAGAATTTAGCACCACAAAAAAAGAGGAAAAGTAGTGTCGAGAAAATAGTTATTAGGCACAAACCTAGTTATAGAGCAACAAAGTGGACAAGAGATGAATTGAGGAACCATTGACTGAGGAATATCAAGATTGGCTTAAGGACAAGTGGACAACCCAACCCATTTAGGGTTAGGTTTGGGAGGATCAGACATCTTGAATAAGAATGTAATAGGATGATGAGGAAGTTGTTTGCCTTTTGGGTGAGACATGTATTGCTTGATATGGTATTGAATTTTGGTTGAGAATATTCAGATTTAACACCTTTGGAGATTAAACATACATGGAAGAACTGTATTACTTGGCCAACACTAGATTTGGCAGAATATGAATAAAGACCAAGAACAAATCTTTGTGAGACATCCTAGGGGTGAACCACTATAGATATATTTTACTTTATGTAATCCATGCCTGTTGATTGTATTTTATTTAATTAGCTTCAAAGGATGAATATGTTATATGATAGAGAATGAAATCGTGAGAAAAATAGAATAGTTTAATGAACCGCAATAATTAAATAAAGGAATGCTATATGATGCTTAGACTACACTTGTAAGCTATAAACATATTAATGCTTGTTAGTGAACGCATGTGGTTATGATGGTTAATGAATTTCTATTATAATAGTGGTGAAAGTGGTTGGCAATAAGATCTAATGAGGTTTGAAGGTTAACAATAAGTTGGTTAAATGCCTCTAAGAGAAACTCATCCCATCCCAGGGATGACATTTGAGTCCATGGCCACCCATGTTTCATATCAGTGATATTGCATGTTAGTGTACCCTTTCGTGTTCTATGTTTCCTCTCACATTCAGAAGGGCAGATAGAAGCACTACTGCATATTGTGAAGAAATCAGGTCCCCATATTCAAACCCTAACAGAGGCACTGTGTTCCTTTCTATACTTCTTAATCCTTTTCCTCATCCTTTATTTCTTTAATACCACCAACGGATCTATACTCCACTGCATCGGCCTGCTTCTATGGATTCTTGAAATCTGGGAATGATATTTTGTATAAACTGCACGCAGATTTTCAACAATTTCAATGAAGGATTTTGTAATTCTGCCTTCTGAAATTTATCAATGTTGATGTCACTTTCATATATCTCGAGGGAGTAGTTGTTGATACAATTTCGAAGCAAATAATTCTCTTCTTCCTCCAGAAAAATATTCTCCTTCCTCCTGAGGAGCTATGTGGAGCTTTCAAATGTTTCAGGCTTTTCTCCACCTAAAACTACTTATTGATCACTCTTTCATATGGGCATTTCACCTGATAATTAACAAGATGTTGCAGTCTTCTGGGAGCAATGGCCAGAATTAGGAACTCCTTCTCAAGGGACCTCTTTCCTTTCTATTTGCAAAAATTCATCAGACTTGTGCATAAACAAGTCTCCAAAGCATAGCAGAATAGGGAGAGCCCAAGATATCTTCTTATTCTCCTATATCATTGTGGATAAATGAATTGCTAAACTAACTGCTAATATATGTCTTGTCAAAACTTATGTTGTGGGTCAAAACCTTTATCCTTTCATCATACTTGAGATTTAGTTTGTGGAAGTGGCTTGCAAATTCGTCTATTTGGTTCATATTTCTAAACACAATGTCACCAATTTTCCAAAGCTTTGGTATGAATTGATTTTTTCATTTCACATGAAAAAAGTGTAACCAGAAATCATATTTCCTTGCAACTTATGTAAAAAACATTATGTCAGATATATAGCATGGAATAAGGAAGGATTTTCCTTAGAAAAAATCCTATAAATATCAGGAATTTACTTCTCCAAGGTTCCTTTTATCCAGAATTTACTCTTCCCAAGTATATATTCTTGCAGTATTTTTCCAAACAAATAATTCTTAAAACCTGACAAATTCACTGGAAATATTCATAAAATGTAGGGAATTTTTGTGCCCATAATTAAAAAATACAGAGGCCTACCCTACTAAATTCACACCACCTTCTTGGCAAGAGGAAAATTTAGGAATTGATAAATTTTATACTGCTAAATACTAAAATGAGAGGCCAAGTAAAGAATTTATTATCCTTTAGAGAAAGACAATTGGGACAAGATTTCAATGGAAATCAATTTCATAATCTAATCAAAATGGGAATACTAAATGAATAATGTGTTTGGGAGTATAGTGTCATTATAGAGCTACTATGTGACGCCATTTCACATGGCGTTCGATCTTTAGAATTTCTCTTGGACTCCCAGTTAGCAGTATGTCAATTGAACGACAACATGATCCTACTTTATTTCGATGATTCCCACGAGTACGTCTTTTAGAATGAAAATTTCATTTTATTACATACTTCCACATCCCTATAAGTTCTAATCATGTATCCTATATATTATAATTATATTTTTTATTGGAATTTGTCAAGAAGCAACAAGGAAAACAAATCTATGTACGCATTACTGTAAATATTATATAATTGTGCTACTCTAAGACCAATTTTTTTATATGTCATCCTTTCAAAAAATGGAAGATATATTACAAATGTCTACACTCCTCAGTAAATATATATATGGTTGGTATATAATATTAATCAATCTATGCCTGTGGTGGAAAATACATATTATGATAGCACACTACAAATTTTGCGAGATTTCTGAAGGGTCGCACCCACACATAGGGTGCACTGACCACTCATCATTAGACAGTCTAGCATATCCTCCACTTCAACCATAGGAATATTGTGCATTAATCGAGACAGGTTCCCCTTCAAATTATGCAACACTCTCTCTACATCTCCTAGAATCCTCCATCAAGTGTCGGGAATCCTTTCTGCTATCATGAAAGCCTAGATCTACGAATAGCAATTTTTACTTCATAATTATATGAAAATATTTTTGCTTTTCTATTTTATTGAAAACAAAACAAATGGCTATATGTTACTTCTACTGCCAATATCATAGTAGGTGTAGAACTGTGAAAAGGCATGTTTGAATCCCTCCAGATTCAATCCCACCATAAGAGTGAAGTCACAATGCTGGGTGGACTCAGCTGCCACTTAAAATAATTCAACAACAGAGGGTGTTGGAACCCTACCACCTCCTAAGTGCCTTATCACATCGGTCCACCATGACATGTTTGTATCATGCTATCCATGTGGAGTAAACTCTACTATAGATTAACGGGAAAACTCACTCCAAGAAAAAACTATAAAGAGAATGAAACTAAAATTTTCTTTTTCCTTGCTTGGTAACCAGAAATCACTTCATTTTAGCCAGCAGTGAGCTAGACTAGTCATAAATAATTGGTCTTAAACACACTTCACTACATAAAACATGAGTGGCCTCAATTCCTAGTGCAAATAGGTTGACCCTGTGATCCATGTCAACAATAGGAAAATGATATTGAGGCTCAGATTGTTGATTTCTTTGATTGGGATTTGGATCCCTACTTTATATGTTCCTATAACCCTATTTTAGGATAAATCCGTAAGTGCTATTAATAACCTGGGATTCACCTAGATCCAGTCCCTGGATCTAGAAATACAAATAGGACATAATAATAATTTCTTTCCTAGATTTAGACTATTGAGAATCCAGGGAGGAAAGAATCATGAACATACTTTATGATCGCTTCTGGGTTCCCTCTGTCCAACTTCAATTAATGCTCTCAGTTGTCAATAACAGAACAAAGACAAAAACCAATTGAAATGAAGACAACTCAATATATCTTGGCTGATAATGTATACATATGATCAAGGAGTTGTAATAAAGTGGCTATTATTCTGTGGGAAAGGGGTATATTACACAGATAAATTGATAGGAAAGGTGAGATCTCATAACTTGTTTCTGATGTTGCAAACCTCCTTTCGATGGATCCTAGCTCATACACACACTTTCTCATGCATGAAGAAGATCAACCACTTTTGATAACCTTGTCAAGATTCCCAGTCATTGAGCATCACCTTCACAATCTCCACTAATTCAACAACTTCGGCTTGTTTGCTTTTAACCTTTTCCATGAGCATTTTCCTCAATTTATAAGAGAGAATGGATTATTTATTTGGATAGAATGATCCAAAAATATCAGGAAAACCAAGCAGATTAGATAACCATTCGAATGCTATCTCATCCTTCTAGAAGATTCTCTGCTAGCTGCTCCAATGGAATCATCTTTTCCTTATTTAAAGATGTTCAGACTCATCAGCTAGGCACAGCAGGAACCCTCACACCATGGCTTACATCCTCAGAATCATGCATTCTCTAAGCAAATACTGACAAACTGTGAACTCTTCCTCAAAACTATGATTTCGAAAGAGATAGCTGCAATCTTTCTCGTGATAAAGTTCTACTAAAGATTCGAGTTCACTCATAATCATTACATCATCATGAAGACCAAATTTACTTGATAAGAAAACCCAAAGGGTGGAAATGTACTCCATATTCATACTCACTCCCCCACCCCTCGTTGGATACACCTACCTCACTTAGAGGGGTGGTGAATGATTGTGGGGATATTTTTTCCCAAAAGATTCCCTCTTTAAAAAAACTTCTTAGTTAACATCCAACATTTTCTCATTACTCATTGTTGTCATTTATAATCGCTTAGATGAATATCAAAACACATCTTCAACATATATCATCTCTCATAAGGAACACAAAGAACATGAATGATGTATGTACACTTTTTCTTTCTTTTTATTATGGACTAACCGAGAGTTTTAAGAACAACAACGTAATATAATACAACTCTACAAGAGAACCAACGTATATGAAAGACTAACTTTACATTCTTGTGCTACACCAACTGAGATGGTGACAACAATGCTCAACAAACAGGCAATATATCAACATAAACAAGGCATCAACCATGTTCAACTGTGCTAAAACAACCCTAATCAACATGTACCATAGACAAGCGCATCCAACCATGTACTCAAGTATATACAAATCATGTGTCAAATACTCATCAATAATGACTCATCAATATGTACCAACATCAGGTGAAATGGTACACCTCATGTATGTCCCAACCATCAACTGCTGGTTCTCAACCATGACTAGTTTCTGGATTATCAACACCCTAACTTGAAACAATCATAACTTCAAAGCATGTAATGAATAAAGATATGAAAATGATACACAATGTTCTTCGTTGTGTTTTATGAAATTCCTCAAGGTGTAACTACTTGTAGGCCTCCTCTCAGAAAGGACTTATAGCAAAAATGATATACCTTTCAATCTCTATCTTATTTTAGAGAGAGACCTTGTAGAGCGTGGACCTGACAAAATATTCATTGAATTGATATAGAACTGTTACAAAACATACTACCAGCCCTAACCAAAACATTTGTTCCCACTGAATTGGGATCCTTATGAAGAAGTTATGACATTTTTACCTCAAACACTGACTTTTGACTCAGTTCTTGTGACTAGCTACAACCCTATTTTCCATGGACTCAGAACTCCTAAAATGAAACGACCCAAAAGATGAAGTTTTTAACATGATACTTGGGTATGTTTTCTAAAATGGAATAGAAATTTCACTATCCGAATCGTTATATCAAAAGGCATAGCTAAAATGGTGAGATGACAAGTAAATAACATACCCAGAGCAACATTCTAAAAAGAATTTATCCTTCACAGATTTCTCGCCTCTTTTCAACATCTTTCCCTCGACTTTGGCTTAGATATCCTTAATACCCCATACAACATAGATATTCAATATTCTCAAGCGTTATTAAGATGAGAGCCTTGCCTCTTATTTATATCAAGTAGCTTCCTTAAAACATCTTCTAGGTCAATACTGGACCCACTTTTCCATTTTAGAGTTAACCTATACCTCTAATTTCTCCATTAAATTCTATTATTTAAATAATTTATTTTCTATTTCCTTTCTGGAATTACAGTACACTCATCATTCACTTTGTTATTTACTTTTTTAAAATCTCTTCAACCACTTTGGTTACTTTGACCCTTTGGGGCTTCTGATGACATGTGAGGGTCCTCCAACTTCAGAAGGCCATAATCCCTGAAACTGTGATGAGTTGTATGACATTCCACATACCACGCAGAAATGGAATCACATGTACTATCCATATAGAATATTATTGTTTGAAAATATATCATAACACATACCGCTACTCATCAAACAAACTTGGGTCCATTTACCCAAACCTAGGGTCTCCAACTTCATGGCCATAACTATCTAACAATGAGGAATTATGTGGACGTTTCTACACATAAAATGTCCTTTTCCATCTCATTGTTCCACATACAAGCATGGATCGTCTAACCATTCTATAGATGAATCAATCCGTGAAAGCTGCCTTCCTGAGGGATTTCACCATATGTATAATTCACTTTGGAGTTCATACATTTGTGCACCATCAATCATGATAAGAAAAATAATGAGTTGTTCATACATTTTCCAAAATGCATAATATAACAAATTTGTTCACATCCATCTTCATCATGTATCAATGACAACCATTAATCCATTTTCATCATATCAATTACAAATCATTGATCCATCTTCATCTATGCATTACCTCTATCAAGGAAAATACATATTATAATACATCAATTACTAATCAATCAATGATTTGACATCAATCAATCACTTGACATCAACTCAATGAAATCAATCAATCAAACCCTACTGGCATCAATGACAAAATGATTCAAAAATCTCTGCCTTGAGATTCACTACCTCACCTTGGTGATACAATCTTGTGATAAAATATATATCATCCACTTCTAATCCTCAATGGTTTGTACTGAAGGACTCTTTCCCATGATCCTAGTAGTTTACTAGAAAATTGAGTAACCTCACTTGTGCCCTCATTCCCTTCAGAGCCCAAAATTTATAAAGGCCAAATATTTTTAAATCTCATGAGCCTCTCAGATCTCTTCCCACTACTGTATCTATCTCTTCATTCTCCCTCTCTCTCCATTTAATCACCATCCTACAAAGGAAAATCCTTTTTTTGAGTTAAAGCCTTTCAAAATGTGTTGATGGACTGTACTAATTCAGCTTGGTAAAATCGTAGTATGCTGGCCGATATATGACCCATGAATTGACACACACCATGCATGCCCCACTCTGGCTAGGCCCTCCCTTAATACTAAAAAATGGGGCAAAAATTGAAATTGAAGATAGAGGATGGGAAACTCTACTTTCTCACTGCATAATTGTTGATTTCATTGGAGTGTAGCTCACAATCTAGACACTTGGAAGACTGTGGGGAAATGGCCTAAAATTCACTATGTGGGTAAAAAATCAAATGGCATGGTAAATGCATATTCCATTTTTACTATTAGTAGAAATTGTTTCACCCACTTTATATAGTGTTTGCTAGTTTTTTACTCACACAACACTAATCAGAGGGAAAGAATTTGGTTTTGGGTGGTTTTTTCTAGGAGTTTTTCTAGCATCAGTACCACATGTCTGTATGCCTTCTGCTGCATATTCATTTGTTGAGATATAGATAGGTTTTCTACTTCTATTTTTTATTTTCCCACACTTAATCTATGACTGTGATCCATACGCCCTAGGTACAAATCGATTTATTAGCAACACATAACCTTCTTACTACTACTAGAAGTGTCATTATTATGGTAGAGGCCACCAAACATGAGTGTCCTAGATAGAACCTTTGTGCCATTTGGTGCCCATGTATAATTCCATAAGAACAGAGTTCCTTATAGTTCTGAGCATGACTTTCAACAAACCTATATATATTATTACTCACAAGAATTATAACCATTACCTATGGGACTTCCAGTCTTAAGCTAAGATCTTCTCTAACATTCTAAACATAAAAATATTGTCGAGTGAACTTGTCTCTTTCTTACACTGACAAAACCTAATTCCGAAAGGACATCTATTTTGTAAGTTTAACCTTTTTTCAGACCATGTAGAATAGTCATGAAAAATGAATACTCTAGTCACCATTGCCTGGAAGAGTTCTACTGGGTATTATTTTACACTTTTTTTTTTTTTTATGAAAAAATAATTTTTTTGGAGTTAATTTGTAATTGCACCTCATTATCTTGGTTGTAGTATTGAGCCTATTTCTAGTTCCATCTTTCTCATTATAAGCCTATTACCTCAACAATTTTCATCAACAGCCAAGTAGAGCCTTGTTTAAATCCTTTGCAACTTGAGACACTGCACTTAAGAGGAACATCCCCTGAGTGTCCATGTCCTGCATGCACTTCCTTTCATTGAGCATGGTATGTTCCACTTTTAGAGCTAGTTGCTACTCGTGACACTCACTTTCTCTCCTGTATAATAACATTTCTTTTCCTATGAAAAAAAAAAAAAGATGGTGGTAAAATAATATTATCTCATATTGGGAGGAGCCGTGTCAAAATTTGGAGTCAACTATCATCCAAATTTTTGGTTTATCATGACTCAGGAAGTTGAGCTCAATACTCAGACTTTACTGGACTATGACTCATTATTCTTTTCGTCCCTCTGGAGAGTATGTTGATTCCTCCTGCATCACAGAGTTTTATCATCAAGCTCCATGCTTCATGAGTTATCCATATCTCATGCTCTTGTTCAAAGGAAGTCTATAATCATGTGTTGTCTATCGAATCCTGATTTTGCATGTTGGCCATACTCTCAATATATCTCATAGTCATGTGAAGTTGTATTCTCGCCATTCACCCTAGTCCTACTTTCATTATGGGTAGGTAAATTTGAACCCATGAGCGACATCTCATTACTGGTCATTGACTGGGTGGTTTCCCTTGGGTTTGATGACAAGAAATATAATCACACATTGAGATTCATGCAATACGCACTGCCAACTCGTCCAGCG
>SNQJ01S0299877.1:0-10390 GCA_010110895.2 Picea sitchensis
AGGATGTTGGTGGTTTAGTAGTGGAGCACCAGTTGAGGGAGGAGCATGAGGAGTACCCAGGATCACTGATGAGTATGGAGAGATATGATCCAAATATTCATGAGGATGTCCATAGGTCACAGGGACCACCCTTCGTGAGGGGTGTTGAGACAGTTGAGCACACACGTACACATGGGAATTCCAGAGCCAGGGGAAGTTACGAGGACACTTCCATTTGTGTTCCAAGAGTGGTTGACCTTCATGTAGAGGATGACCCCATAGTACGCCCAGGATCCAGGATGTTGCAGGTGTATACAAGAGATCACATGAGTATGCAGGGGCACACAGTGATGAGTGGTAGTTCACAGATACATACAAAGTTGTACAGTGGGATTGAGGGGGATGCATTGGATTGAAAGGAGGAGATGTACTTAGTAGAGCATGGAGATTCCTCTCCCTTGTAGAAGTATACAGATCTAGGAGATCACCTTCACCGTAGAAGCAGTTGCATGAGTGATGATGGATGGAGAATGATTGACCCGAAGTTGGTGGAGGTACCTACCGTTGTACTCGATAGTTAGTGTTCAATGATGAGTATAGGCGATTATTTACCATGGGTGTCGATGGACGATATTTTTTTTAAGTCCTTTGGATTGACCAAAGCATATGATACTTTCCAGTCCTACAGTTGGTTGCAGATATTTATGATAGCCTTTCCCGATACTTTCATCATTGACAACAACACAGGGGGAGCTAGACAGTGGCAGGGGACATGGAGAGTTGGTAGGCTGAGACCACTTGATAGGAGTGTGTTGATTGCATTCATCAGGATAGGGGTGGATCATTAGGGGCATACAGTTGAGGCCATGGGAATGATGGGGAGTATCCTAGGCCATGGGACAGAGTATATCTCAGAGGTTGCTACATATTTAGACTCTCATTGGGATGAGGGTAGAGTGCTTTCGACAGTTACCAGTAGGGAACACCGACAATTAGTGGGGATTGGAAGTGATGAACTTCCAAATTTGACATGGGATCCGAGAGTCCATTTGGTCAATAGTTTGTTTCATATTATGAGGATCCAGGAGTGGAGGGTCCAGTATGGATACTTTGAGCAGACAGTCATGATCAGAGTAGAGAAAAATCAACATGATGGTCCCTGTAAGAGACTAGCATGGGACCCTGGGATTATAAGACTCGACATTTCATTGAATGATGGAGAAGAGCGGACGTTTGCAGGGGGGAGTCACTTTGATTTTCCATTGAGTTTCAGTATTGGGGAGAGAACGTCACTGAATGGTGATTCATTGAGGTCTTGTAGTACCTCACTATGGCAACAACATGTTCAGTCGATGGGGGTCATGTTGAGTTTGGTATGGTTTGGTAGGATAGAACCATTTCGGGTTGAGGCCATGTGTTATTTGTAGGAGACTCATGGTGTTGATATGTTATAGAACTATACTTCACAGGGCATTGTAGTTGACATTCTGATATGGGATCCAGGGATTGGAGTGCTTTGTATTTCAATGCTTGATGGAGTTAAGTTTCAATTAGAGTGGTTACTCAGGGAGTTGACTGAGATTCCTCGGCCATTTATCATTCTACTTATCAGGAGCATGTGGGTGTCATGCGTGGTGAGCACTTGGAGATACTGCATCTTGAGGGGAGTCTACCTTGCATCACACAGGTGGATATGGGACCCCAGTATTATATGTAGTTGTATTCAATTATTGCTTGAGGACAAGCAATATTCAGGCAGGGAGGACTATAATGTCCCCATTTTGGGACATTATAACTTTACATAGTGCTATGCCTACCAACGTAGCCAGATAGGGGTCACAGAGAGTTCAGGAGATATTGAGGGGTTTTATTGGGCCCGACTTGCATCGTTCATGATCAAGATCCATTCCGCACAACTTGGTTTTGGTTTTGTTGCATTCCAACAATTTTCATAATTTTGAGTTATTATGGGTCATATCTTAATTAATTTCACTAAGAAGGTCATAATGGGCATATTACTTGGAGAAACCTCTTAGTGTAATAGCTCATCGGAATCGAGAAGAAGAGCACTACATGATAAGATGATGAGAAGTGACTTTCAGTGGCTAGAGAAGCCATAAGAATGGATAAATCACTTTTTAGAGGTAAAATGATTAATTAATTAATTAATTAAGCGATTTAATCAAGGAATAATAAAATAAAGTAAAAGTCGCTTGGAGGGAAAAGGTCAACAATGAATTAGGGTTTTGGAAAGCTATAAGAGAAGAGTCAGTGACCTAATTCATCATTATGTAGATTACGACTTGTCATTGAGGAGAGAGGCACGTCTCAGGAGAGATAGCTCAGTGGATTCCAGGAGGAAGACACCATTTGGCTGATTTCGGTGTTGAGAGACACACCCTAGTCACCGGGAAGATCATCCAGGTCTTCCATCATTCTTCAATAGCAGTTACATAGTGTTCAGCAGCAAGGGTGCATCCATCCAAAGGGAGGGTGTAACTTCTGAGAGGGTTTTAGGTCGACTTACCCCTTCCAGGGGGAATTATGAGATTTCCCTCCAACTCATTTGAGAGGAGGGAAAGGTGCATATTTTTCCTAGTTCCTCATAATATTCTGATGGAGGAATCAACTGGGACGCATTTTCCAGACTTGGACGTGCGACACTTTTGGCAGGCACATTTGGGGTTCCAAAGCGAGCATCAAACTAGATTTAGGTAAACACTTCTGACCCATTTCCCAGTATACCAAGGCAGTCATTTTGAGACATATATCATCCGATTTCGATGGTGGAATCACTAGGATGCATTTTTCTAGAATAAGAGGGGTGCATTCCCCCAGGGGTATCCATCCAGGGTCCAAACTCATCAGTAGAGGGGTCCGACAGACACCAGTACTGAGGACTAGAGAAGGGCGCATCATTTGGGACAGTTTCCGGGCCAATCCGAGAATTATATTGACGCACCTTCACCCGCAAGCATGCCCGCTCATAGGATCTTCTCTTACTACGGCCCGAAGAACGCCAAGGTTCTTCTATTTCCCTATCAGGAAATCTTCACCCACAGAAAACTCCGCGCGATCCCCCTCTCTCTACATATCAAGGAATCGAAACTCGCGACTTCGCAATGTCAAGGTTGATCATAGGGCTCTCGAATCCCCGAGACCCGATGGCCAGTGAACGCTGACTTTTCTTTTATCGAAACTTTCCCTATTATGATTTCGCTACTCGCGATATCAAACCACTTGATTTACCGACCTCTGAACCCCGATGCACCAAAACTCCGATGCGCTCGTGCGAGTTGACCTTTCCATGGTCCCATCACCTCTATCGGGATATCGGACTTTGCGGGATCGTGAATCCTGATGTCAGTGGTTTCGGGACTTTTCTTTTCCCGAACCCCGATACAGTGTGCCACCTGTCCTCCACTAACTTCCTGTGGTCCCACACTATTTACGTCACCGTCGGGATATCGCGGATCGCGATTCCAAGCTGCAAGAATACTCTGCCCTCGAAACTCCCGATACTCCGAGCCCCGACTTCCTTGGATCTCCCAACACGCGTCCCAACTGATGGACGATTCTGGGCTCATCGGGATATCACGTTTCACGATATCGCAATTCCTATTGAAATATTTTGGAATCTCAACTCACGAAACCCCGATTCACGATATGCGTGTGAATCCAATGACCCTTGTGACTCTGATCAAACAGCTTCGCCCCTCCTGAGCTTGAATTCTTTTCCACACTTGTACTGTAACCTCCCTGCACCTCCGCGAGATCCAACGGCTCACGGTGATTCACGAAATCTCCCTGGAGAATTCCGACCGTCCGTTCCTTCCTCCACGAAGACTTGTTCGCCTGTGCACAACCTTGCAGCGCCTGCTCGAACACTTCAACCACAACTTCTCTGTGCGAGTCCTTTGACAAATTCAAAGAATTTATCCCTCCTGAGCTTTCCCACAACTTTCAAGTCCTCCGAAAGAAACTTTGCACGCACTCCTTGCGGCCAATCTTCAACCTCAATCCATCGTTGAAGTTCTTCGACTCTGCACACGCCTGCAGCAACAGTCTCTCAACAATTCACTCAGGTTCGCAACCCTGAGACCTTCTCCTGGCCTACGCACTCCTTTCACAGCTCCTGTGCCCAACTGCACCTTCTGGGATAAATGAGAAAAAAAGCTGTCTCTATATGAACCTCTGTCAACGCACTCCTTGCAGACAATTCGACTGCACTCCTTGCAGGAATCTCTGGCTCACATAGAGAAACAATTGAAACTCATTCCTTCACCCTCTCAGACTTCAATTCAATCATGAAATCATATACACAGCATATAAAAGCAAATGTATAACAGAAAGCAACCATTCATGAGCATATCAACAATACACAGAGAATCAAACACAAAACCATGAATTTGAACCAATCTTCTTCTATTAATTCAAATATCAGTACATGGGTGTTCTCTACATAGCTCTCTGCATGCTCTCTTTAACAGTGCTGCTTCATAATCGTGTTACAATGTACAAGGAAGGTGTCTATATCCCGTTTCCCTCTTGCTATCAAATCTAGAATTAAATTTCTATCTACCAACATTAACTATATTAAATGTCGTCTATCTACTAAAGGACGAGAGCTTAAAGGCTCAAAGTCCATTACTATATACAAGTGCGCCCCATCTTAAATGACTCATTTAAGATCTGCGCAACAACTTCCAAAGTGTTTTCAAAAATTGTGTTGGATGCCTTCCAGCTGTCTTCCACTCTCGCACTGGCTCGCTTGATGTGTTGGTGATTCTCCTGCATCATACTCCCTCGCTTGAAAATTTTCATGGGCTCCTGTCCAGGAGCTCCTGCACGGTTTGTCCATGCTTCTGTATCTCCGCTTCGTTCTCCGAGCTAGAATATTCTACTGGATGGTTCTTCCACTTGACCAGATACTCATAGTATTGCTTTCGCCTGGTCTTCTTACCCACTCTCTTGTCCAGTATGCATTCCATCTACAGTTTCTCTGTAACTGGCATTTGCTTCATCCACTAGATCACTGGCTCCTTTGTTCCAGTCTCTACTTCTCCAGCCATGTATGGGTATAAATCTGCGATATTGAATATCGGAGATATCCCGATCCCATCTAGTAACTCGATCTCATAAGCATTTTCCCCAAATTTCTTCAAGACCTTACATGGCCCAATTTTCTTCATCTTTAACTTATTGTATGTTCCTCTCGGGAACCTTTCCTTCCTCAAATGGGCCAAAACTAGATCACCAACTTCAAACTGAAGTTGTCTCCGATGTTGATCTGTTCTGTGCTTATATTCCTGGCTTGATTTCTGTAGTCGCTCCTTCACCTGGCTGTGAAGTTCTTTCATCGCCTCAACGAACTCTTCTGCACTAGCGCTACTAGTAGCAGTCTGTTATAAATCCCTCAATTCAGAAACTCCTCTCGGCTGCATGCCATAAACAACCTGAAATGGAATTTTTCCTGTACTCCGATTCACTGAGTCGTTGTATGCAAACTCTGCCTATGGCAATATACTATCCCACTGGCTATGGTGCTCTGTCACCAAGCTTCTCAACAAGTCTCCCAGACTTCTGTTGACCACTTCTGTCTGTCTATCCGTCTGAGGATGATAAGCTGAACTAAATGCCAAATTAGTCCCCAGCTTCTTCCATAAGGTCCTCCAAAAATGCCCTATGAATTTAGCGTCTCTGTCCGAAACTATGATTTTCGGCAACCCATGAAGTCGAATGAACTCTTTGAAAAACAGATTTGCGATCTGAGTCGCATCGCTGGTTTTCTGGCATGGGATGAAGTGTGCCATCTTAGAAAACCTATCCACTACCACAAAGATTGAATCAACACCTCTTTGTGTCCTTGGCAATCCCAATACAAAATCCATGTTTATCGCCTCCCATAGCCTCTCTGGTATGGGCAATGGCTGATAAAAACCTGCATTCTGCTTCCTCCCCTTCGAATGCTGGAAAATTCTACATCTGTCAATGAATCTCTTGACATCTGCTCGCATCCCTGGACAAAAATATGACTCATTCAATTTCATGAATGTCTTATCATGGCCAAAGTGTCCTGCTAATCCACCACTGTGCTTCTCCTTTAACAAGTTCTCCCTCATGGAGCATTTCAGAATACACAGCTGATTGCTTCTGAACAACAATCCTTCCTGGATCATGTAGTCCTTGAGATCATCAAATCCCAACGTTTTGACTTGGAACTCCTGCAACAACAAACACTTCCTGCTCAAACCATCAGCCACTTTGTTAGCAGTACCCGAAATGTGTTTAATTTCAAATGTGAAATTCTGCATATACTCTACCCATTTTACATGTCTCTGGTTCAACTTTTCCCGTTGAGTCATAAACTGTAATGCATGGTTATCACTGTACAATACATATTCCTTTGGGATCAAGTAATGCCTCCACTTCTTCAGTGCCTGGATGATGGCATAAAATTCCTTGTCGTACGTGGAGTATTTCACCTTTGCATCATTCAGCTTCTCGCTGAAATATGCAATCGGTTTGTCTTCCTGACTCAAGACCGCTCCTATCGCAAACCCACTTGCATCACATTTCACCTGAAATGTCTTCAGGAAATCCGGCAACACCAACACTGGTTGTTCCATGATCTTTCGCTTCAACAGATTGAAGCTCTTTTCAGCCTCTGTTGTCCAGTGAAAAGACTTATGCCGCTTCTTCACTGTATCCATCATTGCTGCGCTAATTCCACTGAAATTCCTAATGAATTTTCGGTAGAAACTAGCCAAACCATGGAAACTCCTCACCTCAAAAATATTTCTCGGTGACGGCCAATTTTTTATCACTTCCACCTTATCTGGATCCATCTTCAATTCATTCGCCGAAATAACAAAACCCAAATAAATGATCTCTGTTTTCATAAATGAGGATTTCTTCATGTTTATCAACAACTTCTCCTGTTGTAGCTTCTTCATCACAATAGCCAAATGCTTCAAATGTTCAGCCTTCGTCTTGCTGAAAATCAATATGTCATCCAGATATACGATGACAAATTTCCCGATGAACTCCCTCAGGACTTCGTTCATCAACCTCATAAAGGTACTTGGCGCATTTGTCAAGCCAAACGACATGACTATCCATTCATACAACCCTTCGTTGGTTTTGAAGGCTGTCTTCCACTCATCGCCTTCTCTCATGTGAATATGGTGATATCCGCTTTTCAGATCAATCTTTGAAAAGTATCTTGCTCCGCTCAAGCAATCCATCAGATCATCCATTCTCGGCAATGGGAACCTGTACCTGATGGTTATCTTATTAATCACCCTTGATTCAGTACACATCCTCCAACCTTCGTCTTTCTTCGGACTAAGCATTGTTGGAACAACACACAGACTCAAGCTTTCCCTAACCAAACCTTTGTCCAATAACTCCTGGACTTGCCTTTTAACTTCTTCATTTTCTTGCGGCGTCAACCTATACGTGGATTTATTCGGCAAACTGGCTCCTGGTATGAGGTCTATATGATGACTCACACTCCTCATCGGTGGCAAGGAAAGAGGTAATTCGTCCACTATGATGTCAACGAACTCTTCCAGCAGTTCCTGAATCTCCTCTAGTAAATCATCCACTCTTGTGCTAGTCAGAAAAATTCTCGGCTTTCTGACCACAAAGAATTGTGGATCTTCTTTCTTCTTCACCTCTGTAAGAAGTTCCTTCCCACTTATGAGAAGTATTGTTTTGCTTACTTCCGGCTTCACCTCCTTGTCCTTTATCAGAAGCAACATATGTGTCCTCCCGTTCTTTTCCAGAGTATATGTGTTCATTATCCCGTCATGAATCACATTTCTGTCATATTGCCATGGTCTATCCAACAATAGATGACAAACATCGATAGGAATAACATCACATAAGATCTTATCATTATATCCTCCTATCTTGAATTCAACCAAGCATTGTTTAGTAACAGTGACCTGGTGTCCTTTCTGTAGCCACGAAACTCGGTATGGGCTTGGATGATCAGTTGTCTCCAGCTCCATCTTTTCTACCATCTCCGTTGAAATGAGATTATCTGTGCTACCGCTGTCTACAATGACCTTTCACACCCTGTCCTTGGTCTTGCAAGCTGTTCTAAAAATTCTGGTCCTTTGGACTAAACTTTCCACCTCTTTCTCGGGTGTCAAAAGGACTTTTCGCATCATCAGCGATCTTCCGCCTTCTGCATCTTCTGCCTCAACATCCCGCCTCTGCACCTCGGTGATGTGAGCTTCCCCAATGTACTTTTTTTTATTTGGACACTCGTAAGATTTGTGCCCATTCTTTCCACATGTGAAGCATGTGATCACTCCACCTCTTCGTCTTCCTCTACCTCTAGTACGAGGAAAAGTGTTGTTGTCAGCATAATATCCTCTCTGCTCTATATGCTACCCTCTCTGTTCAACGTATGGCCCTCGCTGTGAGGTTCCACCTCTCTCGACTTTACCCTGAGGTTTCTTCCATTCCTCCTTGGGTTTCTATGATTTCTCCTGGGCAACTGCTTTGCCCCTGGGCTGACTTCTGCCTCGGCCTCGCTGACCTTGTTTTCGGCTCAACTTCTCTTCTACTTTCAGAGCCATCTGATAAGCATCCTCCACCGTCCTGATGGTAACCATGCTCATCTCATCCTGGATATCATATCTCAGGCCATTCATATACCTGGCAACCTTCTCATCATCGCTCTCCCGATGACCTGCCCTGATGTTCAGTTGATAGAATTCCTCAGTGTATTCTTTCACTGTCATCAGTGTCTGTCTCAGGTTCTGCATCCTCCTGAACAGAGTAATTTGATAATCCCTGGGGATGAATTTCACTTTCATCTTCGCGATCATCCTATCCCAACTCTTGATTTTCTGCTTGCCTTTGCAGCATCTGTCAGCTTGTAGCTCATCCCACCACAATGTTTCATGTCCCTTCAAGCGCGTGACAACATGCTTGTCTTTCTTGTCCTCTTCGACCTCTTCATAGTCGAAGTATGTGTCTAGAGCTCTAATCCAATCTAGAAGCTCCTCTGCATCCAGATTTCCATCGTAAACTGGAATGCCCATCTTTGCTCTTGCACCCATCCTAGCAATAGCTATGATCAAACGCTCGTTTGATGCATCTTCGGCTGCAACTTCCTCTTCTCGTTCAACCTCAATCTCACTATTGGAATCACTCAGTTCCCCTACACTAGCTGTGCGTCTTTGCGCTATCTCCATGTCCCCAAGTCTCGCTCGGAGATCACGCATTTGTCTCTCCATTTCTAGATTTGTTACTTGCCTGCCTCCTCTCCGCATCTCCCTATCCTCTGGATCGGGTGACTGTCTTTCTCTCCTCGGAGGCATGGCAAATTCTCTTCTACTCTGCTACAGAAAGAAAAGAGTCTTTCTGTACTCTGATACCAAAAACTGACGCAACCGCACCCGCAGGCACGCCCGCTCACAGGATCTTCTCTTACTATGGCCCGAAGAACGCCAAGGCTCTTCTATTTCCCTATCGGGAAATATTCACCCACAGAAAACTCTGTGCGATCCCCCTCTCTCTACTTATCGAGGAATCAGAACTTGCGACTTCGCGATGTCAAGGTTGATCACAGGGCTCTCAAATCCCTGAGACCCGATGGCTAGTCAACGCTAACTTTTCTTTTATCGGAACTTTCCCTATCGCGATTTCGCTACTCGCGATATCGAACCACTTGATTTACCGACCTTCGAACCCCGATGCACTCGTGTGAGTTGACCTTTCCACGGTCCCATCACCTCTATCAGGATATCGAACTTCGTGGGATCGTGAATCCTGATGTTAGTGGTTTCAGGACTTTTCTTTTCCTGAACCCCGATACGGTGTGCCACCTGTCCTCCACTAACTTCCTGTGGTCCCACACTATTTACGTCACCGTCAGGATATTGTGGATCGCGATTGCAAGCTGCAAGAATACTCTGCCCTCGAAACTCCCGATACTCCGAGCCCCGACTTCCTTGGATCTCCCAACACGCGTCCTAACCGATGGACGGTTCTGGGCTCGTCGGGATATCGCGTTTCGCGATATCGCAATTCCTATTGAAATGTTTTGGAATCTCAACTCACGAAACCCCGATTCACGATATGCACATGAATCTAATGACCCTTGTGACTTTGATCAAACGACTTCACCCCTCCTGAGCTTGAATGCTTTTCCACACTTGCACTGTAACCTCCCTGCACCTCCGCGAGATCCAACGGCTCACGGTGATTCGTGAAATCTCCCTGGATGTTAAGCCCTAATATTGGCTCATTACCCCTTAATTGGGGCATATTAGATTAGTAATGCTATTTTATTTATGTCGGCTTTAGGCCATTAGTTGTAAATTATATTAGTAATGTTATTTTATTTATGTCGGCTTTAGGCCATTATTTGTAATTATACCTCCTTGTC
>SNQJ01S0299878.1:0-10392 GCA_010110895.2 Picea sitchensis
TGTTGGAAGATTGGTTGTTGTCATTGATGTCAACCCTAGTCATTGGTTTTGGACCACAAGATTGATGAAGGTATTTGGACATGAAGGACAATGCACATGCAGATACAACACCCATGGATGGATAGTATACATCATGTTGTTTCCGGTGGTATGTGTTATGTCATGTGGATCCTCATGGTTGAGGAGAAATGAATTTTTGAAGATGACAAAGTGAATTGAAGAAGGAAATATAGGTCGGCCCTGAAGACAATTAAAGAAAAGAATTACAAAATAAGAAAGTGTCGGGTCCATCCTAATGTTAAAATAAAGTGACATAAATGGTATAAATGCATATCATTATACAGTCATTTTACATACAACTTGAATTTCAAAGGAAATCAGAAGTAAAGAAGGTCGGATTTCAAGGGAGGATGAAGTCTTTTGGTGATGTGTTCTAAGATGTTACGGGTAAAACAGTCATAACTTCTTCATAGAGAATACAAATGAAGTGAGACAGATTTCATTGGAAAGAGTACGGACTGCAGTTTCTTGTGTGTGATTTTCAGAATCTTATGTTAAATATTGAGCGTGGGGCATTCTGTACAAGTTCACTCTCCTGAATAAACCAGAATTGAATAAGGTCTACCATTCTCTATATAACTTCTTTTTGGGGAGGATTCAAGGAGTGAAACTTGGAGAAGTTTCAGAGAATACATTGAGTAATATTTTCTACAGGATCATAGTATTCCAAGAATTGAAGAATTGCAGAAGTTGAAGAAGTCTCAAGAAGCATTATCAGGTTCTATGTGATGGTTGGTTGATGGTGATGATTTAAGGTAAAGTTTTATTATCTCTCATATATTCTTGGGTGGAAGGAAGGGGCAAGGATTGAGAGGTAAACCCTCTCTTGATATTGGAGGATTGTATCTTCCTCTTGGATTTTTATCCCTCCCTTTATATTTGGAAGTTGTAGCTACCTTTAGAAGTCGTTACTTCCCTTGAACAATAACTATTGATTATTTCTCATATATTGTGCATGGTGTATTGTGGTGTATTGGTGTAACTCTTATACTATTGTTCATTTCTCATTGGATATAATTGAATGGTTTAAGTATAATTTGAAAAAAAAATTAAGTTATACTTGATATTGATTCACCCCCCTCTCAGTATCAACACACACCTCCAAAGTTGTAGGGAATTTTGGTGTTGAAAAAACATTTTTCAACTTACAAAAGTATGTGTATTGGCCTAAAAAACAAGAAGATGTGGCTTGGCTTATTAGAGGATGCATACTTTGTTGTAGCAACAAACATAGTAATAAGAAGTGATGTTTATACCGTCCCTTCCTTGTACCTACTAGACCATAGGAGAGCATCTCCATGGATTTCATGGGAGGTTTTCCAAGAGCGAGGAAGGGACATGATTATTGATTTGTGGTACCTGACATGCATCCTTGTGCTTTGTAAAAAGACCTTCAAGGGACAAGATGCAACAAACATGTTCTTGAAAAGGTCTTCATGCACTTTGAGATAACAAGGAGTATCACCTTAGATAGAGATCTCCAATGCCTTTTGACTAAACTTTTTGAAAATATGGACACAAGGTTGAAAGATCTATAAATTTCCATCTATAGGGAGATGGGTGGGTGAAAGTGGTGAACAAAACATTGGTTCAACTGTTGACGGGTTGAAATCAAAAGCATTCAAGGACCTTGGATGAAAATTTGATTTATATTCAACACTTTTATAACAGAGAAATCCATAGTTTTACTAGTTAATCCCCTTTTGAAACTTGCTTTGGGTATTTGCCACCTTTTACCTTAGATGTTGTATATGATTAAAAAGCAAGAGTGAGGGAAGACATCATAAGCGAAGCATTTAAGGCTGAAAAATTCATTGATAAGATTAGATAGACCCATTTGCAAGTACAAGAAACATTGAAGAAGTCATAGGAAAAGTACAAGGACCGACATAATCATCATAGTATTGAGAATAAATTCAAGGTGGGAGATAGAGTTTCATTGCATCTAAACAAAGTAAGGTTACATGGTCTTGGTAAGAAGATCAAGGCTTTGCAGTATGATCCTTTTGAAGTGTTGGAGAAGGTAGGTGATAATGCCTACAAACTCAATCTACCCCCATATATGTGCATTTACTTTGTAGTGAATGCGGAGAATATGAAACTCTATGAACCTTCCATGTTGAACCAAGAAACTTATAAGCAAGTATTTCCTACCATAGAGGACTTAGCACCATAAGCTTAAGTAGATTTAGCAAAAGATACAGTTTTGCAAAAGAAGTCTAAAACAACTAGACGGGGGAAACATGAACTTTGGTAGGTTGGGTTGAAAGGAAAACTTCCAACCAAGGCCAAATGGTACTCTAGTGGAAAGGTAGAGGAAAACTTTCCTCACTTCCTTTAGTAAAATGTTTTGGGGACCAACATTCTCCCTAAATGGGGAGGTATGATTGAAAATGGATCATTATACAAATTTTTTTAATCTATTTTGGTACTTTATGGGTGGAAACGTTAGAGTTATTGGCTTGTAGGGCCCATTTAGGGATAGGTCCCACTTTGTTGATTTGGACTATAAAAACTTTTAAGGCCTATTTGAGACATCAAATAACATTTTTAGGGGCTAGAAAGTTCTTAAAATCTCGACACTATTCTACACATCAAGAGCTTTCTCACAATGTAAAGATCACCTCAATTAGAGTTTGTATGAAAAAGTTGTGTCCTACAAGTTGACCTATCATGTTGACCACCATGATATCAAGTGGATGACATGTGAGCTTCTACTACTCACGCATGTGGAGCTAGTCACATGCGGAGTTTCGAGAAGATTTTATAGGGGCCAAAACCCTAACCCTAATCAAGAATTGAGGCATGCAAAAACCCAAACCCAAACCCTAGATGACTATCAAGTCATTTTACATACCAAGCTGCTAGGATATGAGGGGGTTTCATTCTTATTGAATTGTTTATTATTCCATAGTCAAGTAGAGCATCTTGGAGTGGGATTTTGGAATAGAACAAAAGAAGTGGAAGATCTTCTAGCAGTCGCGCTGACCACAGTGTCCATGAAAACTCCATAGTTAGTGCACTTTCTTTGTATTTGCATTTCATAACTGAGAAGAAAAGAGAAGGAAAAAACCTCACCTTCTGTGTACAGCTTGTGTTCATTATGTGGTTGCTTCTATTATTTCATTTCAATGTTTTGTGCCCCGAGCTAATAATATTAAATATGAAATTTAAAGTAAAACACTACCTAATAAAAGATTGCAAAATATTGTCAAATTTATTATGATGAATTGTTCTACTAGATTATCCATATCCACATAAAATTAATATGTCCTAATAATGTTTGAATACCATGGATTACATTAATTTGATTACAAATTTGGTATGTGCAAATAATGTTTGAAGTTCATGGATTACATTCGTAATCTCCAAAGGAAAAGGAACAAAACAAAACCATTTTTACCAATTTACATAGAAACCCTAAATTATCTATTATATTTTCCCATACAAAGTACGGGAATAGACTTTAAAGCTATTGTTTTTATAAATGTCAACCTAAACTTAATTATCATAAATTGAAATTTTATAATCAAATTTAATTTTGATATATTGATGTTTTATCGTCACGATCTACACCAAGTATATATTCGATGGAGGCCGGAGCGGTGTATGTAAGAAAAAATACTAAATTGCAAAAGAATAAAGTAGTGGATGGTATTGATTGGACTGATGCCTCTTCACGTGGTGGTGGCTGAAACAATGTCATCCTGTTTGTTTAGCGTTGATATGGTTTGCAATAAAACAACAACCAAGTCTATATTCGATGAATCCCTGTATAATTGAATAATATTAAATTTCAAACATCATTCCATTCTGACATCTAGACGACCAACCATCCATGGTGTTGCCTTTCTTCCTTGGAACTGGTAAAATAGGCTTTATAGTGATGTAGACCGTCAAATTTGACGAGCTTATGAGATTAGAGGGGCATTAATAAAGAAAATGTGTTATAATAACTTTGAAATTCCAACCCTGAGTGCGCCCTACCATGCACTGCATTATTGGCTTGTGACGCGTAAATGTATTATAATAACTTTGAAATTCCAACCGAGTGCGCCCTACCATGGACTGCATTATTGGCTTGTGACGCGTAAATGTATCATAATAACTTTCAAATTCCAACCCTCCCTGAGTGCGTCCTACCATCTGGACTGCATTATTGGCTTGTGACGCGTAATGGCATCGTCAACACCCACAACACATCATTGCTGGGCGCGGAGTGCGATCCGCCTCCGCATAAACGAGTCCAATGAATCTTTAAAAGACTCCCTCTTGCTTCACGCTGGCCGGCTTGCGCTTCATCGTTTTGTTGTTATTATACCGATCTTTATATTTCTGTGTATCAATTCATCCAAATCCAGATTCCAATGGCCGACCAAATAACCTGCAACAATGAACATGCTTCTGCTGCTTCTTCTTCCTCCACGGCCTCCTCTTCTTCCTCGACTTCTTATAAGAGCTACGATGTATTTATCAATCATCGTGGCCCCGATGTAAAGAATACCTTCGCCAGCGATCTATACCGTAGTCTTAATTCCCGTGGACTGCGAGTGTTTCTGGACAAGCAGGAATTGGAAGTTGGGCAAAATATTACTCCTCAAATACTACACGCGATTGAAACCTCCTTCATCCATATAGCCATTTTCTCAGCGACTTATGCAAAATCAAATTGGTGTCTAGACGAACTCGTGCACATGTTGAAGGCATTCCAGTCGAGGCCGACTGAGGTTACTCTTATTCCAGTCTTTTATGATGTCCAGCCTTATGAGGTCCGGTGGACGAAAGGAGCGTATGCTGAAGTCCTAAACAAGCACGAAAAGAAGCAGCGATTCAACTTCGAGACTATTCAGAATTGGAGACGCGCTCTTTCTGAAGCTGCAGAAATAAGTGGTTTCGATTTGGAGGCGTTTAATGGGTGAGGATCTCCAACTGATCTCCTTCTCTCTCCCTTTCCGATTTCATTGTTAATTTATTGTACTCACTCTTGTTNCGATCTATACCGTAGTCTTAATTCCCGTGGACTGCGAGTGTTTCTGGACAAGCAGGAATTGGAAGTTGGGCAAAATATTACTCCTCAAATACTACACGCGATTGAAACCTCCTTCATCCATATAGCCATTTTCTCAGCGACTTATGCAAAATCAAATTGGTGTCTAGACGAACTCGTGCACATGTTGAAGGCATTCCAGTCGAGGCCGACTGAGGTTACTCTTATTCCAGTCTTTTATGATGTCCAGCCTTATGAGGTCCGGTGGACGAAAGGAGCGTATGCTGAAGTCCTAAACAAGCACGAAAAGAAGCAGCGATTCAACTTCGAGACTATTCAGAATTGGAGACGCGCTCTTTCTGAAGCTGCAGAAATAAGTGGTTTCGATTTGGAGGCGTTTAATGGGTGAGGATCTCCAACTGATCTCCTTCTCTCTCCCTTTCCGATTTCATTGTTAATTTATTGTACTCACTCTTGTTTTACACTCTAATATTCAGCAACGTGGAACAACTCTTGGATGATGTGTTGCGATGCGTGTCGAAAGTATGTGACAAAACCCCATTGAAGTATGTTGCCGAACACCCAACTGGGTTGAAAGAAAAATTAGAAGAATTTGAGAGCACAGTGTTATGGCCGGAGAAAACCAAGGTTGTCGGGATTGTCGGTACAGGTGGTGTTGGTAAGACAACGCTGGCCACAGAATTCTTCAGCAAGAGGAGGTCAAATTACAATCGATCATGCTTTTTATACGATGTCAGAGAAAACGCAGCTAAGGGCTCTCTACCTTCCTTGCAGAGGAAACTCCTTCAGCAGTTGACTGAATTGGATCTACCCATAGACAGCATTCACGAAGGCACAGGGACGCTTGTAAGGCATCTTTCTTCCTCTCACATTCTCATCATTTTAGATGACGTAGATGAAGTCTTTCAACTGGAAGCATTTTTGCCAATTCAATATATCATGAACCCCAATAGCTTGATTTTGATTACCTCTCGTGACAAGAAAGTCCTCAAGAAAGCAAAAATCGCGGAGACATCAATTTATGAGCTAGAGGTGCTAAACAGACAGCACTCCGAAGAGCTTTTATGCTTTCATGCCTTTGGTCAACCACATCCACAACCAGAATTTGCAGATCTGACAAATCAGCTTATAACGGTGTGCGATGGATTGCCGTTATCATTGAAAGTCTTTGGGGCGCTTCTTTTTGGAGAAAATGAAAGACCTTACTGGGAAGAGATATCGAATCGGCTTCACCACCTACCTTCTGAGATACAAGAAAGACTTAGAATCAGCTACGACTCACTTAATTCAGAGGAACGGCAAATATTCTTAAACGTTTCTTGCTTTTTCATAGGAGAAAACAGAGATACGGCCGCAAGGATCTGGGGCTCCTTGGGGCTTCGAAATATAGAGAACAAGTGTCTTTTTAAAGTGGACAGTGAATATAAGATAAAAATGCATGATCACGTTAGGGATTTGGGAAGAAGTATTGCTCAGGAGGAAGAAATCATGCCCCGAGGTCTTTGGCATCACACGACCAACAACATTGATGATTTGTTGGAACAATCGTCACGTGTAAGTACTTCAATCATTCAAATCTTTGTTTTGGGTTTAAAGATGAATCTTTAAAGTTGCTTCCTTTGTTTTAGTTTAAAGAAGGATTTTAAAGTTTCCTTATTAAAGATCATGATAGATCTGTGACGTGCATACTTTTCTCGAAGGAACAGGTAAGAACTGAAGTTCGCGGAATTAAGATGGTTAGTTGGGTAGATCCTATTTTGGATTCGCAAATTATGATGGAGAGTTCAGAAATGTCATGGTACAAAAGATGGAGTGATGAGCTACTGGGGAACTGTCTGAGGCATCTATTCAATAATTTTCATTTTCGAGGCATTTTGAATTTGAAACTTGTTGCAAGTCAAGACGATTATCCAGAACGCATATTGAGGAGGGCGCAGTCACCACATCTCATGTGGCTTCGCTGGTATAAGTGTGGATACTCTTGCCTACCTTCCTGGATTCCGATGCAGAGTTTAAGAGTTTTAGAAGTTGCAGGGGCGAGATTAAAATTATTGTGGCAATGTGAATCACAGGTATGTTTTGTTTTCCGAATTCCATTTCATTTTGTAAAGCTAAAAATCATATGTACGTCTTTCTGATAGTTGAAAGACGTACATTGCAGACCCCTCTCCAACTGCGAGAGCTAAATATCTGCGCTCCCCTTTCAGGCTTCCCTAAGTCCATAGGGCAGCTGAAGTACCTCGAAAAGATTGCCATATTTCATGCACTATTCAGAGTTGTGCCAGAAGAATTTTGCGATCTGCGCTCCTTGAAATACCTTGAGTTAAGAGACTGCTCAGAAATGGTGTCGCTTCCTGATTCCTTCGGTACCCTAACAAACCTCCAGCACATCGATTTGTCTGGTGCTTTGAGTTTACAGATGCTTCCAAACTCGTTTGGGAGTTTTACTCGACTCAAACATCTAGTATTGAGAGGTTGCTGCAGTTTGACCATTTCCAACGGAGCATTTGGAAATATTACAACCCTGGAACACATAGATCTTTCAGGTTGTAGCAATGTGAAAGAATTGCCTCCCCAAGTCGCACATCAACGGTCCTTGCAAATATTAGATATGTATAAAACGAATTTAAAAAAATTGCCGACCGGTATTGAAGACATATCCAAATTGGAAGCTCTCGAAATAGGAGGGGGTCCTTTGTTGGAAATGCTGCCAACTTTGCTCGGTTGCCTCAAGAACTTGAAGGAATTGTTTCTCTTTAACTGCCGGAAATTGAAATGCTTCCCGGATTCCTTTGGACTGGTTACTCAATTGATAGAGTTGAAAATTTACAGATGTGGGATAGAATATTTACCACGAGATCTTCTGGGGATGAAGAATCTTGAAATTTTAATAATCGATGATTGTCCATTACGGGAACTTCCATTTAAAAAGGCGGAAGGAGAATGGGACTTCACCGATGACAAATGCATGCTTAAGCTCAAGCAGTTAGTGCTGGCACGCACACAAATATCGGAGGTATTATTTCACGAAGGTGTTTGCCCAAACCTTCAATATCTGTTCTTGGTGCAGTGTTTCGAATTGAGAGGAATAAGAGGGCTTTCTTGTCTGGCCAAGCTTCACTATCTCTACGTCAGCCCCTGTCTAAAAGTAGAGGCGCTGCCCGGTGTGGAACACCATTTGATACCATTCAAGGAGTCGGATGTTACTGCGATACCATTCAAGGAGTCGGATGTTACTGAATATGATTGGCTAACTTTCCTCCAAAGGATGGGGACACTTACAAATGCAATTATATATGTAAATAAATGTCATGAGATCGTAGAAGCGAAAGATTTGGGTTATTTGATAGATCAGTGGTGGCTCTTGCTAGATGCCGCGAACAGAGAGGACGAGCACCAGAACACAGGAGGGGTTGCTGTGGAGACTCTTTTTTCTTTGTCGCGTAGTGCATATTGGTGATTTCTGTTTTTCCCTCAAGTTTAAAAGGGCTTTTTTATATCATCTTTATATATTTATTTATTATACGGACTATTTTAATTTTACTTTACATGTTGTGTACAGTTTGAGTGTTTGAGTGGGCCTAATGGTTAAGAAGGTGTGTTTCTTTCCTTAATAGGTTAATAGGATTAATAGGTTAATAGGATTAATAGATTAATGACCCAAAACCCAAAAACATTTGACAAGACATAATGGAAAGTTTGCCTCCTTATGTACCACCAATTTCTTGTTGCAAGTATATTGTAAAGTCTTGGAGGGATTATAGCATTTGATTGGCATTGACTTTGTATTAGTTTAGGGGTTGACTATATTTTTTTTGCAATTTGTAATGTTTTACATAGCAAAAACAAAATTTTGATTTGTATACAATAAAAAAAAGTATTTTCTTAGTCGTCTCAATGGACGAGAGATTGGAGGTCTTATTGCACACTTCCCTAGTCTCAATGTTTATTTTTCGTTTGTTATCTTAGATAACCTAAGTTCACCTAAGTTCTCAGTTTATTATAACTTTATTGAAACTTCGTAATCTCAATGTTTATTTTTCGTTTGTTATCTTAGATAACTTAAGTTCACGTAAGTTCTTAGTTTATTATAAATTTATCGAAACTATGTGCACTAACAATTCTGCTTTGTCAGTGCATGGCCTTGAACCAAATTTCAATGCAGTGACACATGGCAGACATGCCTCAATCTTTCTCAGATTTCATCTGCTAAGTGTCTCACCGACTTCGGTATTGATGCCACAAAATTACTTCTCTGCATACTTCTATCCATTGCCTCTGCATCTTATCTTCATTGATGAACTGCATCGTATCTTCATTAATGAACTATCGTTGCTATTGTACATACTGTTAGAATACATAAAACCATATGTGTGCAAGGTTCATGGTCAGTCGAAACCATCAATATGCGAGGTTCGTGGTTTTGCCGAAACCACTTGTGTGCGAGGTTCGTGGTTAGCCGGAATCATCAGTATGTGAGATTTGTGGTTAGCCGAAACCACTTGTGTGTGAGGTTCATGGTCAGCCGAAACCATCTATGTGTCTGAGGTTCATGGTCAACCGAAACCATCTATGTGCAAGGTTCGTGGTCATCCAAAATCGTCGGTATGTGAGGTTCATGGTTAGCCGAAACCACTTGTGTGCAAGGTTTGTGATCAACCAAAACCATTTATGTGTGTGAGGCTCGTGGTTATCCAAAACCATATGTATGCAGTCGAAGCTACTTGTAAGCAAAGTGTGTGATCAACTACAAACCACTTGGTGTGATGGTTAGTGGTCATTCGAAACCACTTGAGCATTGTAATGGTTAGGGGTAAGCCACAAAATCCCAAGGAGATTTATGATGAGGGGAAGCTAGTAAAATGAAGTGGCACATTGAAGGAATCCCAACCATACGAAGATGACAGAAGATGACGACATGAATCTGATAAAGGCCTGACTAGATAAAGATTAAGACATGTATATGTTAAGAGGGAGTGTTAGAATACATAACTCATACATGTGGCATGATGACCTGTTGAGAAGGTAAACTAGACTTGGTGACCTATCTGTGTAAGTAAAAGACAAGTCAATCAAAGTAGTTGATAGAGATAAGGATGTAATAAATAATCTTGACTAGAGTGAGGAGAAGTGTATAGAAGAGACAATATGAGTCCTTGATCTATGCTCATGATCAATGGTCCAAATTCATCTAAATGTGTATAAATATAGGTGAGAACTAATGCCAAAAATTAGGTTGTGTTTGTGTATTCATCTTTGTATCTCTTTTGTTGTGTCTTGTGTGATGTTTTTTAGTGTTTTATGTTTCATACATGGGATGTTCT
>SNQJ01S0299879.1:0-15325 GCA_010110895.2 Picea sitchensis
TGCATTAAATGGCTCTGAAGGACATTAATTATGACTAGGCATATGGCATTAAATCCCATTAAAAGCATATGGCATCCAATCTCATTGAATGTATATGGCTCTAATTTCTCATTGAATGTATATGGCTCTAATTTCCCATTGAATGTATATGGCTTTAACGACATTGTCACTTCTTAGCAGATTCTTTTTAAGGTTAATAGAAGACTGTCATGTTGGTACAATTAGTGTAGATAGACCGGATGTTGTAATGTAATGTGTTAATAAGTATTTCATTATATCTTTCTTCATTGATACGGTAAATGTTGTTTTATGATGTCAATTTCTAGTTAGATTACAATTTGGAATTAATTTAGAATTACCCTCTTGATTGTAAGTAATGATAAAATTAGATCTGTATTCGATGCTAATGAGATGGTAATTATTGACCAGTTAGACTTGATAAAAGGGTTGTGTGGTTGACAAAGTCATGTATTGGCTTGTGTCTTCCCTGGTAGTCATCCTCTAGTGTCTCATCGACCTGTTGTTGGGGTTTGCGTGTGGTTTTCTTATCGGTATTCGAATCCTAGCACATCAAATTTATCTAGATTCCTCGGTCCAGATAGGATGTGTGGTGCCAAGGTTATTGACGTGTCTATCACCTGGGGAAGACATGATTCCTAATGAGGGGATCATGGCGCGCCCTATTGGATAGCGGCGAACGAGAACTTGGCCGAAGTTGGTGCGTTATGTGTGAGTGTTGTCGAGCATTGTAAGGTTCTTTTGGTGCTTGGGTGGAATGCCTTCATGTGTTTGGTATGTGCGCCTTGAGGTTCTAGTCTTATTTGTCAAGGTCGATGTGTTAGGAGGGGGATGTTGTCTCTTATCTTGTAGGCGTGTCTTGTTTGGGTTGGGCAGGTAGTCATTCCTCCTAGTTGATATACGCATGTTTCGCCCAGTTTCCCTTGTTCCAGTGCGTGGAGTCATAGTTTCCTATTGCCTGGACTGCATGTTTGCGTTCGTCATCAGTGATGTGGTTAAACTGTTGTCATCATCGCCTTCTTGCCTTTAAAAAAAAAAAAAAGTATGCTTCCGCTTCGCCCGTAGTCATAACAATGGGGTCGTTACAAAGTGGAAGAAGACGATGGTGGTGGTGGAGTGTCGTCGAAGAAGGTGGTGATATTCTTGAACAATGCACAAAGATTCTTGAACAAGGCAGAGGTAGTGTGACAATTAGCAAGGCTAACAAGATGGAAGGGTTGACAATATGCTAATGAATACTCTATGGAGTATTAATTAATAAGCAGTGAGGGTTCTCAAGCGATGAGATCAAATCTAATCTAAATCAGATCAAAAAATATTAATGCTCATCGCCACAATGGAAATAACACTTTCAAGATGAAAGCCAATAACATGACAGAAAAATAAATTTTGTTTATTTAGTTTAATCTCAATAACAAATTTACCTATGTTCCAGATTGAAAATTATGAAAAAAAATTAGTTAAACATAGAACTAATAGTGGATCAACACCAAACTCATTCCTATAGTCCCTACCTGGGTAGGCAGTAATAAGGAGCTTTATATTTAATCTTATGACAAACATGATGAAACATCCTCATTAAATGAGGAGTGGGCACCAAGTCTTAGTTCACCACAACCAAAGTAGGAAAACTCATTATCATATATGATATCTTAAGAAACAAAGCCCATAAAGCAAGGAGTTTCATATTTAATCTTAGGATAAGAAGGAGGAGATTAGTATTAAATGAGGAGGAAAAGTTAAGAGTTTTAAGGTTAGAGAAAAAAAAATGATGTAGTGGTCCTAATGGTTAAGAATATGTGTTTCCTTCTAAAACCTCACAAGTTCAAATCTAAAGGAGATAGGATATATATATATATACTTTACTAGTCAACATTATATTATTATTATTTATTGATTGATTTTAAATTGTTTTTTGAATGTATAAATAGACTTACTGCTTGAAATATTTTTGGAATACTTGGATTCTACAATCCCAACAACTCAAATTTGTTATTTCAATATTTTCTAGATAAAATTAATTGAAAAACATTAAAAAAATAAATTAGAAAGTTTTGAATGTACAAATATATGTTAGAATTGTCAATGTGGAAAACACAACTCACAATGATAATTAACAATCACATAGAAAAGAAAACACGGGATTTCACGTGGTTCACCCAAATGTTGGGCTACATCCACCAAGCATAGGCATCGGTTGTCTTATTATTCAGATCATGGAGATTACATCAGCTCACTCACACTCAATTGTTTTTGTCTCTACGAGCTTACATGTATTTATATGCATTTACAATAAACTGAATAATAAATGCAATCCCTATCCATAATCTAACTTGGTCTATTTGGTTGTAACCAACGCAAAATAATAGGATCCAAATATATTCTTGGTAATTCGTTGTCACCAAATCCCAACAATCTCCACCTTGACAACAATTAACCTAATACCTTACTCCTTCCTTTTGTTCATCACCTTTTCTGCAAGCCAAGAGAATCCAAGCACCATTGCATCTTCTCTAATAAAACTGGTTTCATGATCTCGCCTGTGTGACTTGCACGAGTTTGGATTTCCCGAGGGGTCACTCCACCTCCAACATGTCTTCCACAAATGTGTTGTGAAACATATTTAGTGATAGATCTCCTCCTATCCAAAACACATGTAAAATATACATTACAATTATCATAGACCATCTTAGTGTAACCATTATGGGTGACATTTGTGCTTCTCAAATGCTAAAGCACCCATTTCACTGCAACACCTGAATCTGTCACATTTCTGACAACATCATTAGCAAGTGAAACATCTAGTCTTAACCATTTCATCACATACAATAGACCTCCTACTGAACTTACACGAGACATAACATTTTCTTGTTTATAGACAGGCCATATTCTTAAAGAAAACTTATAATGGAAAGCAAGAGGGATAAAAAATGGTTTTACAATGTTCATACTGAACTCCAACCACAACTTACCATTACCATCTCTGTGTACTTCCATGCCCTTAATTTTTTTTTTTGCTCCTTGATCCCTCATCTGAATCGTTATGTCCACCTAAGTCATTTTCTTACTAATTTTATCCATGCTTCGGCTTGCATTGAGCATATCATCAACAAAGAACATCAAGACTGTGAATGTACTATAAACCGTATAATCATTCCTACCCTTTGAAAAATTCTGACTCACTATGAAGGATTCAAACATCTTGTATATTTTCCTGGGTAACATTAGGTCATACAATGAATTATCTAGCATGCAAACAAATTTACCATTGCGATCTTGAATCAACCCTTTTGGTTATTCCATACATACAATATCTTTGTCAATGATGATCTTGTGAGAAGTAGGATCCCACACACAACATCCCTTTATACCATCATCATAACTTGTAGAGATATAAAACAAGCAAGATTTCATAAACAAAGATTTTAAGTTTGGAAATGATTTACCTCTTACCAGTACCTGCACTTCTTTCTTGCTCTTATGACCTTGATGCTTCTTCCATAAACAAGAAGATGCATCTATCACTTCAGATGCTACTTTAGTACTGCCTTCTAGCTTATAAATGTTATCAACCTTTGTTGCCTTCATCACTACTAAATTCCCTTTCGATAATTTGAGAGCTCCACCTTGACCTGTATACTTATATCCACAAGAACCCAACACTCCTAATGAAATCAAATTTGATTTAAGCTTGGGTACATATCTAACATCTGTTAATTCCTTAACAATACCATCAAACATCCTGATTCTAATACTGCCAACCCCAACATTTTTATAGTGAATACCATTTCCCATAAACACTACACCCTCATCAACAAATTGGTAAGAAAATAACCAATTTCTATGTGAGCACATGCGGTGGGAGGCACCTGAATCTAACTGCCATTCTTCTTGATATTGTAAATTACTAGAAACGGATAAAACTTGATCAATTATACCTGAATTTGTTACAGCCAAATTTGCTTCCTTCGTAGAGTTTTTCTCAGATTCCTTTCTCTTCCAGCAATCTTTCTTAAGATGTCATGTTTTGCCACAGTACCAACATTTTGCTTTACTCTTTCTGTGTCTTGACTTAGATTGGAAAGAACTCCTCTCATTTTTCTCTGTAGTTCGACCTTTGACCAGCATCGTCTTTGAAGTTGAGGTTTCTTTACTAGATTTTATCCTCATCTCCTCAGCCAACAAATCTC
The DNA here is from genome assembly GCA_010110895.2 of Picea sitchensis. NCBI lineage: Eukaryota > Viridiplantae > Streptophyta > Pinopsida > Pinales > Pinaceae > Picea > Picea sitchensis. The sequence continues at coordinate 4,209 of SNQJ01S0299879.1, forward strand.
CCACAACATAGTCATAATCTAAAACTTCTGATGAGATAAAGCTAAAAGAGGTGACTAGATTATCCCAAGACTGGCAACGAACACAATAGTGTAATACCCTTATCCTCATCTTCAAATTTAACTTCCATACTAGTCAATTGAACTATAAGGGTATTAAAGGTATTTAAATGGTCAGTAATGTTTGTACCTTCTTTCATCCGCAAATTGTACAGATGTCTCTTCAAGTAGATTATACTCGTCAAGAATTTCGTCATATATAGACTTTCCAACTTCATCCACAAATTTGTTGTTGTCTTCTCCGAGAAAATATTGAACAAAACATCATCGACCAAACACAAGCATATGGCACTCAGTGCTCTCGCATCCATATCATCCCAATCATCATCTGTTATGGTCGCGGGTTGCTTTTCTTTTCCCAAAAGCGTGTTCACCACGCCTTGTTGCATGAGCAGATCATGCATCTTGAGCTTTTAGAGCTCAAAGTTATTTTTACCGCTGAATTTTTCAATTTCAAACTTCGAACTCTGCATCTTAGCCATTAGCACAAAAAAATCTCCCAATATCCACCACTTATAAAACTCAAAAACCCTTTGAAAAAATATGTAGAGGAATGATTGGTAAAAAATTTAATTAAAAAACCTTTTAATAATATATTAAAAGGTTTAATAAAAAACTTTTATGAAAAAAAAGTTTTATTTATTTATTTTTTTTTATTTTTTTTTTGAGTAAAAAAGGTGGAACCTGCTATATTAAGTTATCGAAGAAACTTTGACAAAATGTACAGAGATATAGGTCTGAGTCACCAAAAATGTTGTCGTTTACCAGAAACCAGCATAGTTTGGAGAACATATAACAGTAGCATGATAAAACAAAGAAACAAAATAGCATCTGTCATGCCCGGAGGAAACCAGGACAGATGGCTATAGTCCAAGTGAACATGTAACAGTAGCATGATAAAACTAAGAAACAGAAAAATCATAGAAGACCTAGATACCCGGTGACCTGTCACCCTTGCTTATCTGCCACGTGGACCCAGCCGAGATGGAAAATGCCTGCGCGCAGAGAGGGCACTTCTACTTAGTTGGAGCATTGGAGTACGCGTCAAGGAGTAGGTCCAGACGCTGGCCCATGAGAAGGGCTCTGTGCTCCAGGTCTGCCATGTGGCCTCGGAGTTCGAACACCAGAGCCAGATGCTCTGCACGAAGGAAAGAACCATGCAAGAAATTACCCACGTCGTTGAGGGATACATCCCTCAATTCCACGGTCACTCCAATTCCAGCTTCGAGCTCCATCAGCTCTGCACCATCCACTTCTTCCTTCCTCGCTGAGCTATTCTTGTCCGCGTTCACTTCTGCTCTGGTTTTATCCCGCATTTCTTCCTCGAACGTTTCCTGCATATCATGGCTGGTGGGGCTGTAGTCACCCGGCCAGGGAATTTCCTCAACAATGCACCCGGGGATGTCATCTGCCAGAGCAATTTTTGGGTCGCTTCCATACTGGTGTTTCACCTCCATGGCTTGGGGTTCCAGGGTGGTCGCCAAGTCCTCCATGAATGGAATTTCTTCCACGTAAAAGGTGGGAAACGCATCCACAACACCATCCTCCTGCCTGTCTCCAGGCTTAATTGTCATGGTTTCGCTGCTACATCTGGCTCCCGTCTCCACAATGATGGCATGCAGAGCCAATTGTTCAGCTCGAGCCTTCTTTTGGAGAATGGAGGTCACCATCGACAGAGCACGCTCCAGCTTCTCCTTCCTTTTCCGTTGTGCCTTGTGGATGTACCAGGCCGAGCCATGACGAGGCCTACCCCGCTTTCTGGTCATAATTGCCAGGGAATAGATGACGATACAGTGAGGATGCAGCGAGATGGGAGTAATCCGGGACGAGAAGGATACAGGGTTGCACCAGAGCTCCCAGACGATGAGGAGAGCCAAAGCGAGAGCAGACCCACTATGTCCAGGCACATGAAAAAACAAATTGCCAAAGGCCGAAGTCACCTGGCCATCCATAAACCCTGTCATGCTAAGTGGGATGTGAGAGAGAGTGTTCGCGCGAGGGAGGTGTCCCTCCACCGTATAACTGTTGTTATGGTCGTCTACCATCGTAAATGCAGGGTGGGTGGGTGGAAGCCATCAGAATTTATGCTATGGCTTAGTGCTAAGCCCGGTGTCAAGGAACTGTCGCCTGTCACCCCATCCGGGGCTGGGAAATCTATGCTTGTAAGGTCTCTACAGTGCCTTGAGAAGTCTGTATCATCCGAGAGATGGGCTTGCCAATATATGAGTTCTGACTTTGAGTCAATTATAGTATTTTCCAAGTGATCTGCAACCTTGTTAGCGTCTCGTTTCACATGAGAGGGGATTAGAATGAGATTGGGGTGGATGAGATCTCCAAAATCCTCCAGAAGTCCTAAGAGTCTCCAGCTGGGGGAAATCTGCCTGGGGAGCTCACCGTGAAGGATTTTGGAGATGAGTTGAATTATGATTTGGAAGTCTCCCTCAATGACAAGACGATGGTACTGGTGTTGAACAGCATCTTGGAGGCCTCTGACAAGGCTTGTGAGCTCCGCCACATTGTTCGTGTTTTCCCCTAAAAATCCTGCCATCATATGAATAATCTTACCCGTGTAGTTCCGAAGGACAGCTCCAAAACCAGCTGGTCCAGGGTTACCCCTGGAGGCCCCATCCAAGTTAAGCTTGAGGAAGCCTGAGGAAGGTGGGGTCCACACCGTGGGACTGTTAGCTCGTCCATTTTTAATCTTCCCCTGTGTTTTCACGCGCATTTGCAAGTCCCAGCTTTTAAGAATAATCTCCTCCTCGGGCTTACACTGCAGATCTTCATGGAGCCAGGATTTGCTATGGATTGTTTCACGGATAAGCCTCTTTACCCTCTCCCATGTAATGGTGGTAGGGGACGGTCTAGAGTTGAAGATTCTCTTATTTCTTTCTTTCCAGATTGCCCATAATGTGAAGCCTGTGAGAAGCTACCAAATATGCTAGAGAATTGGATTTTGGAAGGAAATTGTTTCCCAATTAGCTAACGTATCCCTGATACTACCTCGATTTCACTGGGAGCGTCGCATGGCTTGGGCTCCCCAATCCCATATATGTTGACTGTAGTGGCAGTTGTTGAGGAGATGTTCCATGGTTTCCTCGCTTTGTTGGCAAAGGGTACATCTGGAGGGGCCTGTAAAGCCTTTCTTTAGGAGGTTATCCCAGGTTAGGATACGGTTTTGAGTTGTGAGCCAAAGAAAAAAGGAGACCTTGGGCCAGAGTATTGGTTGCCATACTTTGCTCTAGATGGTTTCGGGAATTTGGTTTTGGTAGTTTCCCTGTAGGTAGTATGCTTCACTGACCGAGAAGATGCTTGAAGTGGAGTGGCCCCATCGAAGTATGTTCGGTCCTTCTTTAATTGGAATTTTCCTGTGTAGTATACAGTTCTGCCATGGTAGAAGGTCGAAATCCTCCGTGATCTGTAATTCTGCTTGACTTGTTTTCCATTGTCTCCAAGGTTGTCTTCCATGAGTTGGGATCCAAAATTCGTTAACATTTTTGAAGATGTTTTTCTGTAACCTATGTTTGAGAGGGTTGAGGCTTTCCAAATCGCTAAGAGGGGGTAGCTGTTGCCAAGAGTCCTGCCAGAAGAGTGCACTTTCGCAATTTCTTACCTCCAAGAAAGCATGCTTTTGAATCAGGGGGCAATTTTGCCAGGCGGTGTTCCAAATGTTGGATCCTTGTATATGTTCATTGAATCTGATTAGTTGGTCAGGCTGTGCGTCCGGGGCATACTTTTTCTTCCATATCTGTGCCCAGAGTTCTTTCGGATGTTGCAGCCACCTCCACCACATCTTGGCTCCCATGACCTGGTTAATCTTTCCCGGATCCCGAATTCCCAACCCTCCGAACGTTTTGGGTTTACAAAGTTTGTCCCATCCAACTAAAGCCCATTTCTTGTTATTTTGGTGTCCCTACCACAGGAAGTTTCTTTGGAGACTCCTGATGGCCTTGATGACCGAGATGGGCGTTGCCATATTAGTAAAGAGATAAGTGGGAAGAGCTTGCAGGACTGACTTGAGCAGGACCAGTCTGGCAGCAATATTCAGAGGTCTGAAGGTCCAGTTGTTCAACCTGTTGGCAATAGATAAGAGCGGGCTATCCCATGAAATGGGTCACATTGACTCTCCGGTTAGGGGAATGCCTAGGTAGATGGAAGGGAGAGAGATTTTGGAGATGCCTAGAAGTCTTGAAAGGTGATTTTGAACCGAGGCTGGCGTGTTGAAAAAATATAGTTTGGACTTGTCTAGGTTGAGCAGCAAGCCTGAGGCTTCCGAGAAGTCAGAGAGAATTGAGTTGAGCTTGGTGGATTCTCTAACCGTGGGGGTGTTCATGAGAAGGGTATCTTCGACAAACTGGCTATGCGAGGGCGTCGGGTGAAGGTTATGAAGTGGCAGCCCAGTAAGTGAACCTTCAAGGACCGATGCTTTGAGATAGTGACCTAAACCCTCTGGAATGATTACAAAGAGAAAAGGGGAAAGAGGATCACCTTGCTTGATACCCCTGGTGGAGTGGAAAGGTCGGGAGGGTGTGTCGTTAAAAAGAATTGAAAAGAAGGAAGAGGAAGTGAGCTTGAGAATCCAGTTGACCCAGTGTTTATTGAAGCCAAAGGATTCCAGAACTGGTCGCAAGTATTTCCAGCTTAATCTATCAAAAGCTTTTGAGATATCGAGTTTGATAAGCATACCTGGTATTTTGCACGTCTTTAAGGAGTGGATCACCTCATTGGCCAGTATGACGTTGTCCATGATTTGTCGTCCTTCTACATAGATAGATTGCGCATTGGAAATAATGAACGGTAGGAGTGGCTTGAGACGATTGGTAATGACCTTTGTAATTATTTTGTAAATGACATTATAGAGGGAGATTGGTCTGAACTGTTTTGGGTGTGTGGCTCGCTCCTCCTTGGGGATGAGAGTGATGAACGTTGCATTAAGAGCGGAGAGAACTTGACCAGATGTTCTTGATTCATCTACCACCAGCCAGACATCTTCCTTGATCATGTCCCAACAATAATGGAAGAAATCCGTAGTGAAGCCATCCAGGCCTGGTGCTTTACCTGGGGGAATTTCATTTACTGTTGAGTCCACTTTAGACTGAGTAATTGGCCTTATCAGTGCTATGTTCTACTCAGATGTGATCAGCTTGGGTATGTGCTGGGTGACTTTCTGGATGGCCTCCTCCCTGTTCATATTGGTCTCTGTGAGGAGATCTTGATAGAAGGAGTTGAGTTCTTCCGCTATTTGGTCATGATCTCTTATAGGGATGCCTTGATCATCCTCCAATTGGGTAATGTGATTGATGTATCTGTGGTGTGTCATTTCTTTGTGAAAGAATTTTGTGTTGCGCTCCCCTTCTTTAAGCCATTGGACCTTGGATTTTTGCCTCCATAGGATCTCTTCTTGTTCCCTGCAGGCCTCCAAATCCACAATTAGTTGCTCCTCTTCCTGCACCAAGTTCTGATTTCGGCTCCCTGCTATGAAAGTTCATTGAAGTTCTTCAAGTTGGCTCTCAATCTCCTTCTTCCTGAGGAGTATGTTTCCAAAAGTTGATTTGTTCCAGCTTTTCAAATGTTGCTTGAAGTTCTTGAGGCGTTTTTGGAACTTATACATATGAGTTCCATGATCAATTTCAGCCTGGACCCACCATGTGTGAGCCAGCTGGTGGAAGTTTGGGTGAGTGAGCCAGAACTTTTCAAAGCAGAAAGGCTTGGGCCTAGGGGGAATCCCGGGTCCAGACAGAAGGAGATGGGCCAGTGGTCCGACCCTGTCTTTGGCATTATATTTGCTTCCATGGCCTGGTCACTTTCGAGAAGGGCTTCAGTCACTAGAAAGTGATCTAGCCTACAAGCAACATGTTGGTGCCCTGTTCTTCTATTGGACCAGGTAAAGATTCCATTCCGGGTTTCCATGTCAACCATATTTAATTTCTCTATTAGGGTTTTGAACTTACCGATGTCCTGCTCCAGCCATTTTGTTCCTCCTGTTTTTTCCTCCAGTGTTAGGATCATATTGAAGTCGCCTCCAACGATCCAGTGCGGCATGTGTATGAGGGTTTTAACATATTGAAGGGTTTGCATGAAGCTATCCTTATCTTGGATGGATTGCGGGTCGTAAACATTTGTGATGGCTCCTTCCTTAGTGGAGGCTACAACTTTGAAGTGAGCCGTTAGAGTGCCTGTTGTAGAGAAGGGATGATGCATAAAGACTATTTGTGGGTTACAAAGGATGGCTAGTCCTCCTGAAGCGCCCACTGATTCCTGATAGAGGAAGTCACCACCTCTCTAGCTGCTTCGAAATATGTTCTCAGCCTCCCGCCCTGCACATTTGGTTTCCTGCAGTAGAAGGATATCCGGGTTCTCTGTTTTAATACATTCTCAGAGGATCCTCTGCTTGGATCTTCCATTGAGACCTCTGATGTTCCAAGTTATTGTCTTCATCATGAGGATGGTGGAGGGGGGTGGAGGTATCCCTCCGATAGCCTCTGTATTTGGCCTGAATTAATCATTAGGTGCCCTGCCTCTTTAATAAGTTGATGGGTTGGTTTACGTCCTCGTCTCTTGTTTTCCTTGGTTGATTTTTTGGGCTCAGATCTTGGATCTGCCGAGATGCCCAGTCTAGCTGTGGATCCCGCTGTGGAATTGGTAAACACTTTATGAACTTTCCGGAGCTGTTCTACTGGAATGTGTTGCAGATCTTTTTGATTGAGGGATTCCTCCAGTTTTTCCAGGTGTATCTCCGCCAAATCCATTTTGTCCATGAGCATGTTGGTGTCTCTGTCTCTGCCTGATTTTGTTGACTGGGTTGTTTCTTTTGGGTGTGTTGTGTTTGGCACTTCAGGGCTTTTTCCTTTCGCTTGCATTGTTTCTTGGAGGGGGTTCTGTATTTCCGCCTCTTTCGGCAGTTGATTCAGAGCATCATAGGAATTTTTGGTGGGGACCTTTGGGGCTGAGCTCTGATTCTGTTTTCTTGATGGGTTCTTTTTCCTTCCCGTGACATTGGCAAAGTCGTCCTTCTGCTTGGTTTCAGTGGGCGTAGAGGCTGTGGCGTTCAAGGGACAGTCTCTGAACAGGTGGTCGTGCTCATGGCACTTCCTGCATTGAAAAGGTATGTGTTCGTAGTCGATTGTCTGGTTCCATTCCTCATCCTGATATTCAAGTGTGATGGAACCAGGCAAGGCTTTCGATATGTCCATGTAGATGCAGATACAGGCATATGAGGTGTACTTCCTCATTTTTGTAGCTTCTGAAGCTTTGACGTATTGTCCCACTGTGTTTCCGATGCCCATGAGTATTTCTTCTAGCCAGAATTCCTGGGGTAGGGAGTACAGTCGGATCCAGACCGAGGCTCTTGTAAAGTCCTCCTGCTCTGGACTGAATCTGTCAGTCCAGAATCTTAGAAATAGGCCCGCTGAGTTGTAGAAATATGGTCTGTTGTCGAAGATTATGTCCTTATCTTCAAGATTGTATAGGATTATTGTGAATAAACCCTTGGAGCTAAGTTGGACTTCATAATCTCCTTTAGGGTTCCACCAGTCCTTGATCTAGCGAGTGAGATCTCTTTCAGTCGGCCATAGGTCCAAGAATTTGCCAATCAGTGCGTGATCCATCATAAACTGGGTGTGTTCCCCCATCCATGTTGATTTGATATGGTAGAGTGGGGGTTTTTCCATTTGTGGTATACACTTACCTGGCAGCCAGTTTTTGGAAACTTGCAGATGAGATGTGTTGGGTTCTAGTTCCATTTCTTTGCTGATTCCTTGTTCTTGGGTAAAGAGTTGCTCCCTCAGGTGCACAGGTGGCTCGAAGGCAGGCCGCTTAGCACGGATACCATTTATGTCGTTGGCGGCAATGTCGTTGTACGAGGGGGGTTTCCCCCCCTCTCCCGAGCTCATTGTTGGGTGTGCAGGGACCTCGTGAGGTGCTCGTCTGCAAAGCGAGGAAGTGGGTGATAGGGCTATGGTGTTAGAGCGCGCATCAAACTGTAACGGGGCACTAGGGTTGTAGTGCGCTAGGGTTCTTCACCTGCATCGATCTACTGTTCGAGCATTCTCTTATTTTTTATTTTTTAAAAACATCCACCTTTTAAAATTCCTCCACCCTTTTATGTATGCAATATTCCATACTATATTCCAAATATAGTAATTTCTTTTATACATTTTAAAAGAAGCCTCCACGTGACTTTCAAAAAACATGACCTTTTAAAAAACATGCGAATAAATTTACAAGAGTATTTTTAATTCTTTTAAATTTACCATGTCAATTCAACACTCCGTGAATAAATTACCATGCGAATAAATTAAAGAGGAGTCGTGACTTTTGGTTTAAATGGAGTCGTAGCCGCACCTCCCGATGCGAGCGGCTTGCATGTTTTAAAGGGTCGTCGCACCTCCCATATGGCTGGCCTGCGGAAACGTGGGAAGTGTTTACTAGTGGTCGTCGTGACCTTTGAGAGGAGAGACATGTGGAAATTTGGGAATAGACGCACCTTGAGTTATTGCTACTGCTCTTTCAAATTTTGACACTCTTGACATCCTCTCTTTCAACCATCTCTGATACCACTTGTTAGAATTGTCAATGTGGAAAACACAATTCACAATGATCATTAACAATCACACAGAAAATAAAACACATGATTTCATGTGGTTCACCCAAACATTGGGCTACATCCACCAAGCATAGGCATCGGTTGTCTTATTATTCAGATCATGGAGATTACATCAGCTCGCTCACACTCAGTCACTTTTGCCTCTAATGGCTTACATGTATTTATATACATTTACAATAAACTGAATAATAAATGCAATCCCTATCCATATTCTGTAACCAACGCAGAATAATAGGATCCAAATCTGTTCTTGGTAATTCGTTGTCACCAAATCCCAACAATATATTCATTGCTTAAATATTTTTGGAATACTTGGATTATACAATCCTAACAATTCAAATTTGTTATTTCAATATTTTCTAGATAAAATAAATTGAAATTTGTTTTAAAAAATATATAGAAAGTTTAGAACAAATCAAAAAATCAATTGCTATTTCAATATTTTCTAGATAAAATGAATTGAAAAATATTTTTTTTAAAATATAGAAAATTTAGAACAAATAAAAAAATGGCATGTATTATTAAAAAGCATTGATGCATTTGCATGTGAGAATTTGTGATTTATTTGCAAAATAAAGAAAAACTGCAAAATCAAGAAATTTATTTGCAGAGGATTTTGTAGACGTCTTCACAACCCAAGAAACCACAGAGCGTTGTTTTAATTGCAATATTTTCTTTTGTTGTGTCGGACTCCATAGATTTATGACATCCATGATGCCACAACGAGAGGAAACAATGAGAACATGAATAAAGATGCACACTGCAACCAATCAAACAAATAACAAACAATAGTGATTTTTTGTAGATTTATATTATCAAATTATCAAATTAAGGTGAAAAAAACCATTACATAAAACAATTAAACAACATCTCACTATCAACGATCAATTTTTTATGAAATATTTTTCAATTTCTTAAAAAACCAACCCTACTCCAACTCCAAGGTTGCAAATACTTTCAAATCATGGTTTTCCATTTGCAAGTAATAGAAACAAATACAAAATATAGATACTGGATTCAGATGTTTAAAATTTTGAAATGGCTAACCATTATTGAAATAGATATTGAAATGACTAACCATTATTTATTTGTTTTGAACAGTTACAAGTTCTTCTTTTCTTTGCTTTACTTTAGGGTTTGGGGTGGTTCGTTCCAAATAAGTAAAATGATCAAATGTGACTAACTTCGTCCTTTGAAAAAGATAGATTGAATTATGTTAGATGATATTTTATCAAATGCTTTGGAATTCCAACAATGGTGATGTAACCGTTCTAGCCGTCTTAGCTCAGTTAGTAGAGCGCGTGGTTTTTAACCAGGTGGTCATGGGTTCGATTCCCACAGACAATGTTTTCTATTATTTATACTCGTTGGTCATATATAATGCAGGGTTCGATTCCCACAAACGACGTTTTCTATTATTTATACTCGTTGGTCATATATAATGCATCTCTATCAGGTAGGGATTTGGTTTTGGGTTCTAGGGGTTTCTTTGCTTCATCCTAGATTGTTGATTGCAATAGAACCACCAATTTGTACCAAGAATGGCTTAGCTGGGAACGGTGTCACTGGTATGTACTACATCAAGTGTTGAGGGAAGAAGAAGCACCAAGAATGGTTGAAGGAACTTGGTCTTAGGGACGAAGGTGCAACTACCTTTGGAAAGTATATATGAGATGTCTTGGATCAATTTTTGAGAGACAAAGAAGATATGTTGGTCTGGTCTTTGAATCTAATGGAAAATTATACACCAAAGATAGGTTATAAGGTTTTAGTAGGAAATGAAGATCATTCACAATGGTGGTTGAAAAAGGTATGGAAATTCAAATGTTCATCCAAGTTATTATTTTTATTGTGGCTCCTACTAAACAATAAAATTCTAATATGGATGTGTTAAACAAAAAAAGAAACACATCCAACCCTAGTTGGTGATGTTTATGTAAGAAAGGGAGGACATTTGCTACAAAAAAACAGAAACACATCCAACAATAATTATGTCTAGCTCTTTTGCTAAACTTGGTTTCGCTGGAACATGGAGGACATTATTTCCATATTCCTCTACAAAAATTGGGACCGAAAAATTGGTGTGTAAATGATGCTACAAAGAACTATAGATCTCTTCCATTATTTGTATCGTGACAAATATGGTTGGCTAGATATAAAAAACTATTTGAGGATAGGGATACTCTTCCTTTGCAATGAGTTGTTCAAGGAATAAATATTATTGGTGCTTTCTCTAAGAGGCAATGAAACAAGGCACCGAGACAAATTATGGTGAAAAATATTGATAGAAGTAGGCCATGGGCTTACTTTCATGGAGCCTCTCAAAGGAATCCTCCGAGGAGAGGTGCAAGAGTGGTTATACATCTCTCAAATGATCATATATTGAAGTTTAAAGCTAGGTGCAAAAGTGGTTATACATCTTTTAAATGATCATATATTGAAGTTTAAAGCTAGGTTG
>SNQJ01S0299880.1:0-10453 GCA_010110895.2 Picea sitchensis
TGCGTAGACAGTAAGGAGGCATTCAACACTGAAGCGTCGAAGTGTCGAAGCTCCTGTTGGCCTGCGTGTTAGACGAATATTGAGTCTAGTTGTAGGATCAGACGATGGATGGACTTCCACTGTGGATGAGGGAACCTAGAGACAATACGTGTGAAGTGGATTCACATGGACACCACCTAGCCCTCAACCAATGAATGCTCGAAGAACTTCAGAAAGGTATATCCATCAGTTCTGAGCTCGGTTTTGAGCATGGAGACCATGATTATAAAGATCTAAACGAGCAGAATGTGATAGAGACCCTGAATGAAGGATTTGACCACTACGAAATTTTGATGCCCCATCCCTAGGAAAGCCACTCAAGGGTCAGGTTTGTTACATCCAGGCACATCAAAGGTCCAATCTATTGATACCATGTTGCAAGGTCGAATATCCATCCTAGCGGCTCTGAAGGATAACCTCCACATGGCTCAAAATCGCATGAAGCAATAGGCGGACCAACATCATTCAGAAAGGGTTTTTCAGGAAGGTGATCAGGCGTTTCTCGGGCTCCAACCTTACAAACAAACATCTCTCAAATCCCAAGGACATCACAAGTTGGAACCTAAGTTTTATGGGCACTACCAAATTATCAAGTGTATTGGTTCGAGAGCCTACAAATTATCCCTTCCAGCTACTTCCAAAATCCATCCGGTGTTCCATGTTTCTTGTTTGAAGAAAGTGGTGGGACAGAATTGCAGGGTCCAAACTATCCTTCTGGAATTACATGAATATGACTCCCTTTGGCTCCAACCAGAAGCAGTCCTCAATACACATGAACCTCAGTTGCATGACAAAACTATCAAGGAAGTGTTGATCAAGTGGAAGGACACATCACCAGAGGATGCGACTTGGGAACCATCGACCATACTCCAACAATTTATTCATGTTCAGCCTTGAGGACAAGGATGCTTTTGAAGGGGGAGGGAGTGTTAGGATCCGATCCTAACCCCTCTTCATGGGTCATTATTTAGTAGGATATGTTTTCTATGTAATAAAGGTCGACATTAGTTAATAAGGCCTATTAAATAAAGGAGAATAAATCAATGTAAGAAGACCTAATAGAAGCTTACACTTCTAGAAAGATCTTCCTCTAGAAGTTTCCTTAGAAGGTAGAGTTAGTATATACAAGAGTAGGAGGTATTGGATATTTTTGTCTTGGATATTATTGTAATAGATATCTTCTCTGCTGGAGTTCCCCCTCGAAGAGGCAAGTGAACATTGTTATCTTTAATAAAGGTGATCTTTCTGGTGTTATTATGGTATTGTTGTCACTATAATCTTGTTGTTCCATTACTCCTTGCTAAATATTTATGTTCTACATAATATAATTTATCTAGTATATTGCATATGGTCCTAAGGATGCAACCTGGGAGTGCGAGGATGTTATGTGACGAGAGTATCCTCATATTTTTTATGATGTTTGAAATTTTGTATGTACATGTGTGTATGATGCACTAAGGACAATGCATAAATAAGGGAGAGGGGAACGTAATGTCCCTGATCTGAAACCCTTTGTAATTGTACATATAGGCTAGTGAGTCGATTGGTACCAAGTATAAATGTAATGTAAATTTAGGTTGGTGAGCCAAGGACACCTGATTTTGGTGTTGCGCGCATCTAAGCAAGTGCGTGGAGAATTGTTATAAAGACAGGGTGCACACATCTTGTGTGTTTCATGCACCTGGGTGAGTGCGCACATTGCACTATGTTGTGCGCGCTTTGGTTAGTGCACGGAAATGAATGGATATGTATGGAGGTTGGAGAGCTTGTGTGATTATGAGGTTGGTGAACCTAGACACAGAAAGGCTAGTGCATCTATCCATATAATTATAATCATGTTTATTAATATAATATTGCATCATTGCGCGTTGGCTGACTCAGAGAAAAAGTGATGGGGGGGCCTACTCCACCAAAAAAGGAAAAAGGGGGTGAGTCCTAAGCATTGGGGAATATTTTATAATATTTCTAGGAAAAGTATAATGTCAGATATATATTATTTTATCCTAAGTTTCCGAGGGTACGAAATGTGTCACCAAGTGACTTAAAGCTACTTTTGGAGGTGACAAGTGTCAAGAGGAACACATGCAATATATATTGTTGGCCTTAGTGTATTTTGTGCATGATTATGATGGTATTATTATTGATGTTACAAGCTCTCGTGTGCAGAAGGGGTCAAACTGTATGGAAAATCCAATTATTACCTTATCTGCACAAAGAAGCTTGTAAAGAGTTGTGGGGATACATCAAGAGTTTCACTCTCAAAGAGTTGGGTGGACAGACCATGAGAAGTCTCTATGGGTGAGAGAATGGTTGTTGTGGAGTGGTTGTCAGACCCGTGGGCATACTCTCCAGGTGAGAGTTTTGCTGAGAGTTGTTCCCTGGTGCATTGAGCATTAGTTGCAAGGCTCAAAGACTTTTTGTTCGACCTATTGTTGGTAACCTTGGGAAGGAAGCAAGGCATTCAAAGGACTATTGAGAAGAGAAGGGGTGCACTTGCTTAGGTGTGATAGGTGTGTGTGGAATGAGGGATTGTGGGCTAGATGCAGTAGTGGGAACCTAGGACTGAGTAATTATGTTGACATTCAGACCATATCTTGTCGCTAGGAACCCTTTTTCCCTGGTGGAGTTGTGCCCCAGCTCAGGGGTGACCTGTTGCTGAAAGCTTAATGAGAAACAATATCTATGGTTGGAAGGAACATCTGAGTCAAGGCCTCAATTGGTGAATTTTATAAAAGATAAGTGTTCTTTATGTGCTTGTCTTGTTTACTGCGTGTATATTTATCTATGTTTTCCATGGGATAATTCTTGTATGTTGTCGCATATAAGTATTTGTTGTTATTTTGTTAATTGTTGCTTGCACTTGTATGCATGATGTTTATAGCATGTATTTATAATTGTGCATGACTAATGTCAATGGATGATACCCTTGCCTGCTAATATAATCTGGTAAAATTGGTTATGAGTTTTGCAAGAAGAGGATGGAGTGGTCGGGTGTGCGGGATTGTAGCCTCTRTGTATCAAGAGGCTGGGGATTTGTGTGTGCAAACATATAATTAGATTTTGTGTGTAATGAAATATGAGTTGGTGCATGATGCCTAGATGGTTGTGCGCGTGGTTGCATTGTGCRATCTAAATGCTAGTGCACTCAATTGGTGTGCACAATTTTGAGTTATTTTCATTGTTATAAGTTGTGTGGCGCAACTCAATTTTGGGCTAAGAACATTATTTCAAGAGATACTGTGTGGATTGTGTTTAAAGTAGATTATGCGCAGTTTACTTCTAGAGTAACATTGGCCAGTTATATGTTGGAAATCTTACAATTTGGTTGACTTAGTGCTTTTGAAGTTGATTTTGTGTTATGTGACCCAGCTTGGGGTGACTAGGTACGTTACAAATTGGTATCAGAGCATGTGTAAGGTGGTAACAGGACTCAGTGGGAGATTGGGTACGTTACAAATTGGTATCAAAGCATGTGTAAGGTGGTAATGGGAATCAATGGGAGACTGGGTATGTTTTAACTTATCTTTAAATAAACCATTCATTAATTGACTACAGACGTCGGACGTTCCACCCAACCTTAGACACTAGTGTTATAGCTCTCAAAAGCAGGTCACCCCCAAGCCAGGGATATGAATCCACAAGGACGCATCCTAGACCAACTCTAAAACACATAGCAGTTAGCTAACAAGCTCTCACAATTTCCTCAACCACACAACAATCCCATTTTACTGGCTCTCTTTCCCCCTCAGCCTGCACAACCCAAAGAAATGAACCCCCTTTACTAACATGAAATCCCTTAGGCTATTCCACTTCTTTTATAGGTCTCTAGTGCTACTGTACAGGAAATATTAATGTTGGAAAATCCAAGGATTCTCATTTGCGGACAATTATTTCACAACTTCCATCATTCTCATGCACACAGACATCCATTCCTTTCTAGAATAATCAATAGATACTTACAACCAACAAGTAATGGTTCTTTCCCCCCCAACAATTCATTTTCCATTCCCTAAAACCCAGAACTAGAGTGAGCAAGAATAAATTGGGAACGAATAACAATGAATGGTGAACCAAAATGTGTGAGTAACCCCAAACAACGCCAAAGCAGGGTTTATATAATCACATGCAATTAAGCACCACATGGCCTCCCCAAGAAGCTCATGTAACCAATTTTCCACACTAAAACCAAGATGGTTGAATAAAATATAACAAAAATACTTAGTCCCTTTATCCCCCTTTCTCGTGGAATCATAGCCCCCTATCTTTATCCTTGTCCATCTTGCAGCCAACGATGCATTTATATTATTAATATTCAAAGTATTACATTTCTAGGCACTCCAACCTTTCAACTTTATAGGCACTATATCATTTCATCAAATAAACAAAAATACATTATTAATCTAGGGACTCAAAAATGGGGTATTACACAACTGATTCCACATACATTGTTGTTGTTTTTTCAAAGAAGTTGTGAGGTTGCATGGTTTGTCTAGGACCATTATGTTGGATAGAGACTCTGAATTTCTTGAGCATTTTTGGAGGACATTGTGGAAGAAGTTAGGCATGAGGATACAATAAATTTCTCCCTGCTATCCTCAAATTTATGGGAAAATTGAGGTGCTACACAAGGGTTTGTGAAACCTATTGAAATGTTTGGTTGGAGAGAACTTTATATAGTGGGATACAATCTTGGTTCATGAAGAATTCACTTACAATAATTTGGTGAATAGGTCCACGATAAGGACACCATTTCATATTGTGTATGGGAAATCACCTAAGGGGGTGAATGATTTGTTAAGCTTTCTTGAAGCGAGCATGAGAAGTGCAGATGTTGAGTCATTTGCAGAGTTCATGAAGGAAATACATGAGTAGGCTAGATAACAATTACAGCATAGTATCTTATTTAAAGAAAATGTTGATAAGAGAATACAACAATTATTTGAGGAATACGATATGGTGTTGACCCATTTCAAGAAAGATAGATTCCCAAGGGGGAAATATAACAATTTGATGTATAAGAAATTAGGACCTTGCATAATTTTGAAGGAAATTTCTAAAAAAACAAATAAAATCAAGTTACCAACAAGTTTGGCTATTTCACCAAGTTTTAATTTGCAGATTCGTATAAGTATCATGAAGGTACTAAATATGAAGAAAAGCAATGTGATTTGCACACTAGAAAGTGAATATTCCAAATGATGAAAGAGATGAAATTGAAGTGATTTGGTAGAAGACGAAGAGGAAATAACATAATTAGTACTTGGTTCATTCAAAGGGAAAAACTTTTGAATAAGTGACTTGGATATATAAAGAAAAACATGGTTGGTTTGGTTGGCCATTACACGGGTTTTCATCATCCATCTTCTGAGCAAGATGCTCACATTTGAGGAAGGGCCATCCATGGTACCAAGCAATCCTACACGATCAAAAATAAATTTTAGTTCCAATTCTAGTTTTGTTTCTAAAATCAGAATTTGATGTTTGTGGTTGCATTTTATCTTTGACATAGGTTGTGATCTCAATCTTCATTTTTAAGGGTGGGGAGGTCGATCGAGGACCTAGTGTGGAATTCCTTTACATAGACAAGAGGGAAAGTGAGGTGTCGTTACCACATAGGTCTTGTTGCAAGCACTAAATTATGGGTTGTGTCGTCTGCATTGTTGAATATGGCATGTCCATTATCGAATGATGTCACAAAGGTTGAGCTCGGTGTTATCGTGGTGTCCGTTGGTGATCATTAACTATCCTTTCTTCAAATGTTTAACTTCCACATGGCATCTTAAGGGTAGACCTGAGAAGGGAAGTCAAATCAACAATTATTTGTGACTCAATCTTAGCCATTGGATCTACATTGAACCCATGCCGAGATCAACATTGGGGTCTTTCTCCATCAATGGTTGGGAACCAATATTATTTATGCACACAACTAAAATGATTGGGAACCTGACTATTATCATAACTTGAAAGGCCTCAGTCATTTTAGGCTTCCTCCATGTTTCTCTTTCCTCTTACTTTGGAGCTCTATAAGTATGCATTGGGTGGAGAATGATACCATTAACCATTAACAACATAGAGGTTTATGGACATGTGGATAACCCTTATATAGAGAACTAAAGAAGGCTTTGGCTCTATGGAGTTTGTAATTATGGTTCCAGATTTTGAGTAATGAAAAAGAAATTCTTTGTTGTGCAATGAGCTTATCAAATTTCATCCTATGATAAATCTAATGAGAAGAGTATATGTTAGAAGGTCCAAGTGAACATTTCTTTGTAGAGATTAAGTTTTGGAATTGTTGGATTAATAAATATCCATAATATGTTGGTTGGTTACTATGAATTTATGTTGTGTCTGCTAATTATGTTTGTTTATTTATTGTGCTTCCTCCTTAAAACTATGCCCTCTAGCTATTATAGCATGTTTGTTTATTTATTGTGCTTCCTCCTTAAAACTATGCCCTCTAGCTATTATAGCATGTAGCTACATCACTTGGTCTTTATAACATTAAAGGTGACTTACAATAAGCATGCTAGAAGCTTGTTGTAATCGTATCTTAATGGATACTTAGAATCATGAGGTGCCCTACTACAAGCTTATTAAAAGTATTTTAGAGATGATCTACAACAACCCTAATATAAATGTGTTGCCTCTATTAACATTAATATTGCTTATTCTTGCATAAAATGAAAAATGAAAAGGTAGATTGATGAAGATTTTATGGCATTATGATCATTTATATTGCAATCATCTAGATTCTCTACAATTATTATCTCTTGGAGGTACATTATAGAGAGAAAAATTAGCTTGTTTTAAATTTTATTGTGAATTTAAGAGAATATAGTCTCGGCCTTCTAATACAAATCCATACCCTTATGTTGGGTATGTGTTATATTCTTTGCACGACAAGTTTTGGTTTCATGCATCGGGAAACGTGTCACATATTTGCCTTGTTTTTCGTCTCGCCTTGATTTTTGTGTCCATTGTTGGGCAGTTTTTTGGCACTTGGTTTTTGCCTATGGTTTTCTATTTTTGCTTAAGGAATTAGGGTTGTTGACTAATCCAGGTCATTAGGTTAGGGTTTTGGATGTCGTTGGCTCCTATATGTATATTCTATTGTAAACAATGTATCACAATGAATGAATATAGAATTTGTTGGTTTTCCCAGTTTGGGTTTCCATGGGAAAAATATCTATGTAATGTGTGTATTTTCCATTGTATCTTTTTTGTTCTTTTACTGAAAATATGTTTGCAATAAATAATTGTACAAGGTTAAAATCTACATTTGGTATCAGAGCTTTGTTGGCTTCAGGGGGACGCCTTTGTGGTCAAGGATTTGGCTCGAGACTGTGATAAGCCTTGTTACAGTGGGAGATCTATGGTATCGACTTTTTCAGGTGAAAAGAAATGGCGAGCAGTTCAAAAATAGAGATTGAGAAGTTTAATGGGAAACTTTTTGAGTTGTGGAAGCTCAATATGGAAGATATGTTAGTGGACAAAGATCAGTGGATCGCAGTGGATCCAGGTACTGCACCTACAGGAACTTCARCAGATGACTGAAAAGCTGGATCAGAAGGTGAAGGGCACAATCCGACTATGTCTCTCAGATTCAGTATTACTGAATGTGTCATAGGAAGCTACAACCAAAGATTTATGGGATAAGTTGGGGAAGTTGTATCAGTCTAAGACCCTAGTAAATAAACTATTCATGAGAAAGAAGTTATATAACCTGAGGATGAGAGATGGAGACTTGGTGGGAGAGCATTTGAATGCCTTCAATACTGTGGTAAGTTAATTATTATCTATCGAGATTAAAATTTCAGATGAAGATAAGTGTATCAATTTATTGTGTTAATTACCAGACTATCCCAGACCTGTGGGATAGTCTGGTTGTGGCCATAGGTAGTAATACAACTACCTTGAAGTTTGATGAAGTGGTCTCATCCTTGTTATTGGAGGATATGATATGAAATACCATGGAAGAATAGAGAACAGATGCATTATCTGCAAGAGGATGCTCCCAGGAAATAAATAGATCTAAGTCCTCAAGTGGGAGATCTAAGTCTAAGGGAAGATCTAAGTCTCCCGAAAATTTTGTAAAGGTATGCTGGAGATGTGGAAAAGAAGGGAACTACAAGAAGCAGTGTAGATCCAAAGTTGATAAAAAGAAGGGATCTGAAGAATCTCCTTCTACAGAAGAAAATACCTCCAAGGAAGAAGGAGGGGATGTGTACTTGGCTTCTTCAAGCACACATGAAGATCATGAGGCATGGTTGGTTGACTCAGGTGCATCATTTCATATGATTCCCCACAGTGAGTGGTTATGTGAATATGAAAGGTATGATGGAGGTAATGTTTTCCTAGGTGATGACTCGACAACCAGAATCATAGGTCAAGGAAAAGTTAAGTTGAGGCTCATATATGGAAGGATTAGAACACTACTTGGTGTTATGCACATCCCAGAATTGGCCAGAAATTTGATTTATGTGAGAAAAATGGACGATTCATGGATAAAAATATTATTTGAAAAGGAAACCTGCAGGAGGGTTCAAGGAGAAATGGTGTTGTTGAAGGGAGTTCAGTTTGGAACTCTGCATAAGCTGCAAGGAAACACTATTAGTGATTGGTGTAATAGTTCCATTGTTCCTGGTATTGGAGTTGAAGAAGAAAGAAATCCTACAATCTCTAGAGAAAAGGTTATGCTATGGAATCAAAGACTGGGGCATATCGAAGAGAAGGGTCTTCGACTACTACACAATAAATTTATGGTTGAAGTTATGTCTAACTACTCTCTAGATTTTTATTTGTGTGAACATTGTGTATATGGGAAGAAGAATCAGGTAACATTCCCCTATGGTGCAACGAGGGCATAAGGAATTTTACAGCTAGTTCACAGTGATGTGTTTGGACCTGTGTCGATTCCATCATTGGGAAAATATGCGTACTATGTCTCATTTATAGATGACTTCTCGAGGAATACTTGGATATATTTCCTTAGGAAGAAATATGAAGTCTTTGATAGGTTTAAAGAGTTTAAGGCTCTTGTTGAGAATCAAACAGAGAAAATAATTAAGGTGTTGAGGACAGATAATGTCATAGTGTTTTGCAGGAATGAATTTGAAGAATTATGTAAGAAGTGTGGTATAGCAAGGCAGAAGACTAGTACATATACATCTCAGCAGAATAGAGTTGCAGAAAGGATGAACAAGACGTTGATGGAAAAATCAAGGTGCATGCATAGTGGTGTCGGGTTAGGGTAAGAATTCTGGACATAGGCAGTGGGTACTGCATGTTACCTGGTCAATAGATCACCCTCATCAATGTTGGATGACAAGACTCCATAAGAGGTATGGACTGGTAAGAAACCTTCTCTCACACATATCAAGGTATTTGTTTGCGAGGCCTATGTTCATGTTCCAAAGGAAAACATGAGTAAGCTAGATAAGAAGGTTGAAAAGTGTATCGTTATTGGGTATAAAGATGGTCTCAAAGGTTATAAGCTTTGGAACCCAAAAACTAAGAAGATTGTGTATAGCTGAAATGAAGGATGATGTTAAACATGAATTCCTACCAGGTAAGGAAGAACCAGAGAAAATAGAGTTCGATTTAAAGGATGATGAATCAGACTCTATAGAAGAAAAAAAATCAGAAAAAGAAGATCCTCATACTCTAGTATTAAGGAGATCGGTTCGAGAAAGAAGGCTACCGGAAATGTATAATCCATCTGATTTCCATTCAAATTTTTCTTTGTCTATTACTGATGATGATCCTAGAACTGTGAGGGAGGCAATGGATCCAGAGGATGGAAAACTCTGGAAAAAGGTCATTACGAAGAAATGGAAGCCTTGGATAAGAATGAAGCTTGGGATCTAGTGGAGTTGCTGACTGGAAGAAATATCATTGGCAACAAATGGGTATTTAAAAAGAAGTTTAATGCAGAAGGCAAAGTGGAGAAATACAAAGCTCTGTTAGTAGAAAAGGGTTATTCCCAAGTTGAGGGAATTGATTTTGGTGAGATTTTTTCTCATGTTTCCAAGTTAACTTCTATAATATTTATGTTATCTGTTGTTGTTGCATTTGATTTTGAAGTAGAACAAATGGATGTGAAGACAACATTCCTACATGGGGATATGGAAGAAGAAATCTATATGAAGCATTCAGAAGGCTTTGTTGTGAAGGGAAAGAAGGATTTGGTATGCAAGCTGAAAAATTCCTTGTATGTTTTAAAACAATCACCAAGAATGCGATATCAAAAATTTGATACTTATATGTTGGGACTTGGCTTCACAAGAAGCAAGAGGATCACTGTGTGTATTTTAAATTAATTGGTGATCATTTGATTTATTTGGTCTTGTATGTGGATGACATGTTGTTGATAGGAAACAACAAGGAGATTATCCAAGATGTGAAAACTCAATTG